>DWMZ01003265.1:0-12957 GCA_018249855.1 Eueides tales michaeli | reverse complement strand
ACCTATAGAAATATGTATAGAGTATGCAGCGAATAAAGTTCAAAAGCTTAAGCTTACCAGCGTATCGAGTCATTTTATATGAAATTTACTGCAAATACAAATTTGTAATGGTTTCTATGAAATACATTTATTCACTTGTACTTGTACTTTGCAATAAGTTGTCACTTCAGGCCAAATTTTATAGTATGTAGGTTTGATAACACAACAAATTTTGTATAATTATTCTTGTATCTTTTGATTGCGTTAAATTAGAAGCTTGATTGCTGTCGTGCTCTAATGGACTTGTGTATTTATTATTGATAGACTTGAGTATTTATTATTAGTTTCAGGGTGATACCTCCACGCTATCTCAAAACAAATGGTTGATAGATTGCCACATGGTCCGATAGATCTTTTGAGTTACAGAACCCTAATTATAACTATACAGATTTTTTTTTAATATTAAAACTTACTTAATTATTAATAATCATAAAATTTTAGGGGTAAGTACATAAATTATTATAGTTATATAACATATTTTTTATTTAGGAAATCCTTTACGCTATATGGGACTTAGTACTAATGCGTTCCGTTCCCATTAAGAACGGGAATATTCCCGTTCTCCACTTTCCGCTGATATTTCGACTCCTTAGTCATAAAATAATCATTTCTGTTTCAATTCTGTATTTTTTCAATTTTATATTTTTTTATGTGTGTAATAAACATACATAATTTGTAATAACATATACATTACAATTTTATTTGTATATGTATGTGTATATATAGAATAAATAGAGCCTTCCTTCGTTACGTTTTCCAATATTGACTAACTCAAAATAACTTATACACACCAAATACACAATACAGGTTCAATAATCCCATTGTTCTTTACGCATGTTCCAGCAAAATATCTTAAGAGTATTCCTGAACAGATCGTTTGAAACGATTTCGCCGAATTTGACTCCCTATTCGTATTGTATTGTATTGTACTGTATTGGCTTATTGTAAATGTACGCGGATCGTGTGTTCGCTACAATGGGAAGGTTCTTGTAACGTTTTATTGTTATTTAATATCGGCTTTTACGTTTTTTCTCTTTTATGGAGAATTTGATAAGTGGTTTTTTTTTTAAAAAAAACTGGTATCGACTAGACGCTGAATGTTCTGTTCGTGTAAATTCCTTGAGGAAGAACGAGCATGGCTATGACATAATTTCTAAAAAATTCAACAAAAACCGAAATACATAAAACGAGAAATTTGCTTTCATAGTTGTAGTATAGAAGTATTAAAATATTCTTAAATTAACTGAGCGTTACGATAATAAAATATTTTGTATATTTATATACTTACTTTGTGTATATTTATATAAAATTAATAGCTATCTTAGCGAGATGCTGATAAAATCTAAATTTTCCATAACAATAGATAGTTACTTTTTCGTTACTATATATAGCTTTAAAATGATTGAAATTATGAAGTTTTTCTATTTATAAAAGTTAAATACTCTAAAGTAAAACAGGGTCCAGTTTGACATGTCTGTCTGTTTTGTGTCTCTATGTGGCACCATACCTCCTAAATGTAACGGTTTTTTTTTTACTAAAAGCCTTATTCATCATTTTTAGCTATGTAAATATATATGAAAATTTGACCAGCAGTTTCAAATCTACAAGCACTTTGCCAAGACACTATAATAATTTCGGGACCACTTTTTTTTTAATGGTTAATCATGTTTTTTCAATATATCGTTCACGTCCACGTAATTTTAAATTCACTGCGTCTTATGTGGTGTAATATAACGTATCAATAATTCATTACTTTTTTATTCATTATGTTTTGTAAATTAATTGAAAATTTAAATTATACTATCTTTCTTGCCTTATTTAAAAGCATTTCACGTGCAATGATCCTTAAATACGCTTATTTAAAAAGAGCAAATTATAAATTGACTACTTAGTTAAGTCATAAATGAATGCTCCGCCCCAGCTTGGATCCAATTCTTATCTCTGTAATCGTGTACATTTCTCTTGAATCAAAGGAATCAAAACTACCCACGCAGTTATATAAAATGTCGTGACTCAGGGGCAGAAACCTGTGACTGTAAACGTGACAGGATGTGGGTACGAACCCACTCGAAGAAATGAAATATTTAATATTTTCAATTGAAATATTCAATACTAAATTTAAAAACGTATAAAAATTTGAACGAAGCAGGAATTGAACCCGCGCCTCTTGGAATCCGTGGACGGACGGACGTGGACGGATTCCAAGAGGCGCGGGTTCAAATCCTGCTTCGTTCAAATTTTTATACGTTTTTAAATTTAGTATTTTCCTTTCCTAAGTGTGGAATAACACTTTAAAAATAGTAAAAATATGAAATATTCAATTTTCTTATTTTTTCGCTCTGGTAACAAGAAAAAGTGCGGAGTAGAGTTCTGTCACTCGACACGCAATGTCTCGAATTTGGCAAATAGAGAACAGAAGGGAGTCTCTTAACAGTAGGTTCTTAGGTTCTTTCTGCCTACCCTGCCATGTGCTGGATAAAGATAACGATAATTTTCCCAATTATTTTTATCATTTTGCTAGTAAAAAGACAAAATGCATTGCTAAACACTACCACACAGTATTTGTGGGAAATTTTCAGCTATAAAATGTAACATCCGTTTCTTTTATATGAATAGCTAGCGATCCTCTGAGACTTTTACAATGTTCATAAGAGATTAGATGCCATTATGACGCAATTCAAGCGTGCTTGACTGCACCCGTTAATTGGCAATTTAAATTCGCTCCAGGGAATACCTATATTTTAATTCTTTTACATTGTGTTCTATCTTACAATGCAAGGTTTATATATATATATATATATATATATATACAAATAATAAAAAAAACAACAATGATTTTTCACTTTTGTTTGTGCCTCATAAAACGCTATGATACTATTGCAAATACTTTTTTAATTTCACATTGTATTACAGAAATAGTGATACATCTCTCAGTTGTCTATATACCGCGTAATTTTAAAATTTTTTTTAGGTCTAGAGTTCCGCATTTGACTTGTCGTGGCGGCACATAGGCATAAGCGTGTGACTGTTAGCACTACAGGTTGTAGGTTTGATCTCTACTCGAGGAAATTAATAATAATATTACAAGGTATACCAGGAAATTAAAGTTAATTTAATTAATAATATAAAATTATTTGCACATTTCTTCAGAATTTGTTGCC
Source organism: Eueides tales michaeli (assembly GCA_018249855.1). Lineage (NCBI taxonomy): Eukaryota > Metazoa > Arthropoda > Insecta > Lepidoptera > Nymphalidae > Eueides > Eueides tales. Next base: position 9,757 of record DWMZ01003265.1, on the reverse strand, counting down.
TACTCGTAATGCCTCAAATTCCAAAGAAATTTATTCTAAAGTGTGTCTCAACACTAGGTTTTCTAGTTCCCACTGCTGACCCTGCTACTTGCGGAATACCACGTGTGGCACGAAAAAAACAAAAGAAAACTACAAATAGATCAGAATTATAATAACGTACCTAAATACAATTTAACTGTTTGAAATTGTCAAACAAGTTAATTTAATGTGTATAGAGAATATATGTATAATGTATGAAAGTAAATTAGACGATATAGAATATATGTATAATGTATGGAAGTAAATTAGACGATATAGAATATATGTATAATGTATGGAAGTAAATTAGACGTTTATAATAATGTCGGAGCAAATGAAATGGATAATATATTTGTATCTAATTTAACTATAAACAAAACAACGTGACAGATTTCCTTCAAAACGTCGTCTATTCAATGGAGATTGAATTCTTTTATTTACAATAAGACTGTGTTGCAACCTAAACTGACTTTACAAATTTTGAACTAGGAAAAAAGAAATAAATTTATCAATATTCTATTCTAAAAAATAATTTAAGAAATAATATAACTTAAATGTATCCAATAGTTCTTAACACCCGAGGAAAAAAAGATGCTATGAGTTTGGCCTGTCTGTCTGTCCGTAGCTTCTAAATAATTGAGTGCAGTTTTTTTACTCAAAAGTTTTATTCAAAACGTTTTTTATTCATTTTTAGGTTGCTTTATAATAAGTCGGATCAACAGTTTTAAAACTACACTCATTTCGCCGAGAAGAAGTACTGATTTCCTAGGACGGGATTTTTCTTTAATTTAAAGATTTATTTGCTCATTTCAGCACTATCTATGGTTTTACGTATATTTACGCTAAAGCTGAAAAACTAAATAAAACTTGTACAGTTTAAATTTTACACTCCGTTACGCTGCAATAGTCTAATAGTTACAAAACGATTAATACCTACAGGAATACTATCAACATAATAACATTAAAATGAGAAGAAAACATTCACCCATGTATAGCGCTAGTGCACTTACTTTGAGACGTCCCTTTTAGCCAAATTAAGCTCCTCTGTAGGAATTCTAATGCAAGCAAGTAAAATTACTGGCATACCTGACTGAGCGCTTAAGTCCAAAACTAATACTGTGTGTAATATAAGGAATTAAAATGTTTATAGAAGATAAAATGGTGCAGTTTCGAATAGATATAAAGTATCGTAGATTTTTACTGTCTATATAAAGAACAGTTAGTCTATATAAAAAAGAATATTAAAGAAGAGTAAGAAAATCTCAAATATAACGAAGATTGCAATCACATTTTAATTTTTCTACAACAATACATTAATACCATCCTATTGCCTTTGATCCTTTTTGCCTTGATATTACTTAGTGAAAAAAATAAAAAAAAAAAAAATTTCACGCGTGGGAAACGAATCAACAAACATTGTATTTGAAGTGATATGTTATCACTTGCGCTACGATGATCATTTTTTTTAGTTTCACGCTGTATCCCGCAAATAGCAGGATAGATAGAAACCTTGAAATCTAGTTTCAAGACATTTGGTTCACATTAAGACACTTTATCTCAAACTAGTCGACCTACTAGAGCGATATTAATTAAAATATTAAACATATAGTTCCTCGTTAAGGAATCGAAGCCATGATTAGAGCTGCCGCGGTTATAGTCACACGCTTATGTCACTGCGCCGAGACGGCCTCATTAATCCAACTATTTTCATGTAACAATATTAAACTATTTGATAAAAGCAATGAATTTATAATAAAATAAAAAAAAACTCAGGTTCACGCTGTATCCCGCTCATGGTAAGATAGGCAGAAGGAACTTGGGAACCTAGTGTTAAGACAAACCGTTCCACTTGCGTTCCCCAATTTTCAGCGAATTTGAGGCATTGCGTGTTAAGTGGCGGAACTCAACGCCGCGCTTTTGCATAATTACCAGAGAGAAGAAACGAAACATTAAATATTTAAGTTGAAAATATTAAATATTTCATTTCCTCGAGTAAGGATCGAACCCACAACTTGTCAGTTACAGTATCACGCTTGTGCCGCTGCGCCACGACAGGCCTCAATAAACAAAACTTTCTATAAATAAGTTACAGATATATTAAATATTTAATATGTTTTTTAAAGTCTTAATATCAAAAAGAGGTAATTAAGATAGCTTCCCCTAATATCCCCCGAAATATTATCAGCTTCTCGCTATATTCCACATACAGCAGGATAAGCAGAGGAAACTTGGGAACCTAGTGTTAAGACACTCTGTTCCCACTTTTCCAAGCATCGTTTGATAAGTGGTAGAACTCAACGCTGCGCTTTGCCTTGTTACTAGAGTGTAGTAATAAAAATATTAAACATTCAATCAGAACACGTTATACATATTTTATATCCTCGAGTGGGGATGGAACCTACAACCTGTCGCAATATTTTGTTATTTATCAATATTTTTATTTAACAATATTTTAATTTAACAATATTTTTATTTAACTTTTATATAGTGTAGATTGCCATTAACACGAAGCTAAACTGTCATATCTGATTCCGAGTCTAACCTCGTAACTAATACAGCCAGGAAACAGGAAACTTTGGATTATATAGTATAATGTACGCTTAAAACTCAACCACGCCGTAGCGCCTTTGTACGCTGTCTCTTGTAACCATAATAATAATTTCTTGATTAGAATTGTATTTGCATGAAAACCGACATGATGTACTTCCATTAGGTTCCGACTGCCTCCCACAAAAAAGTGTTAAGTTGTGTAGTGTTCCTCTTTTTTAGCCCACAAAGTAGTGTAGTATAAATAGATTTAACCTGTATGTCTGTCTGTCAGTCTGTAATACCGTAGCTCCTGAATTAATGAACTAATTGACGTAAAATTCTAACTTAAGTGCATTTTTTATAATCGACGACATTGCTTGTCGTGATGGTACCTTTGTAAATTAAATTAGCAAATTAAAATATACAAGCACTATGTCAAAAAACATTAACTATGTTTTTTGGGTTAAAGGAAATCTTATTTAAAAAAAAAATGTTCTATGAAACAATGTCTTCTTTTTACTCATATGGTTGAATACAAAGCGTAAAAACCTAACTTAATTAGTTATCATAAATAATTGATACACAAAAGCGACACAGCTTGCGTTTCAATATGACACAGGTTCAGTTCAATACATACACTTACTTGTATAAATTACGAGAATCATGTCAAAGTGTTAGTGGCTTGTAATGTAATTAATGGTAATAACAAGTTTCTGTGACACCATTCTTAATTAGATTTAATGACTTAATATTACTTAGTTTCACGCTGTATCTTGCACACGGTAGGGTAAGCAGAGGAAACTTGGGAAACTAGTGTTAAGACACTCCGTCCCGTTTACGTTTCCCACTTTCCGCCGAATTTGAGGCATTGCCTGTTGAGTGGCGGAACTCAAGGTCGCGCTTTGCCTTATTACCAGAGCGAAGAAATGAAACATAAAATATTTAAATAATTAATTTAAACAGAGATGCTAGCAACATAAATAAGTTGTACCAAGCGTATAATAATTTCGACGGAGCTTGGTGAGGACGGATGGCTTAGTGGTCAGAGCGCTTGAACGGTTTTCAAGAGGCGCAGGTTCAAATCCTGCTTCGTCCAAATTTTTATACGTTTTTAAAATTTAGTATTTTAAAATTTAGTAAAATATTTAAATTGAAAATATTAAATATTTAATTTCCTCTAGTCGGGATCGAAGCCACAACCTGTCGTTTACAGTGACACGTTTATACCCCTGCGCCACGACAGGTCTCAACTGACGTACTATTAACGAAGTGATATAAATGTAGGTTCAAATTCAAGTATTGTAATTTTATATGAATGTTATAGGGGATGCAGTATCAAGTTCATCCAGCTCAGTGCAATTAGTACTAATTAAAGGGCATCGCAGTAATGAGTACAATGGATATATTGTACTCAATACTTTATTTAGTGTATATATGGTATAGGTGGATATTTATTTAATCAAAATATGAACTTGTCTTCTAGGCAACTTTGATATCCTTTTAATAGAATACTATTAGGACGGAAATCAATAACAGCGGTTTGGATCGCCCCATCAGAGTTGAATTTTTGCCCTTGCAAAAAGTTATCCAAATTTCAGCAAAATGGTAATATGATGGAGCAATGTCCGGGGAGTATGGTGGATGTTATATCCCAATTCAAACTCCTCTAATTTGGTAGTCGTCTGTTCTGCAGTGTGTGGTCTAACGTTGCTGTGAACAGCAGTGCTGTGAACAGCGTAGAGTGATTGACCAGCCTCGGTTGATTAACAGTTAGCTTTTCCATCATGGCTTGCAATTGCTGATGATATACGTCTGCCATGATAATCTGATCAGATTTGAGAAAACTATAACGAACTACATCGGTACTCACAGCATCTACTTAACGCCTGCCAGGTATTTTATTTCCATCTATTTTTTGCTTGAAGGATTTGGCTGGCTCGCCAGGTTTTAGCTATTGCGATAATCCCTTCTCACTGTCGTAAATGATCAATAGATAATGAATCAATTTAAAATCTTAATGCGTTAAATAAAAGAAGTAATGTAATGCAGCAGTCATTGTGTGCCTGCCGATTTGCTTCACTCAATACGTGAGGACCTTTCAAGTTTTGTAATCTTCCTGATTTGCTCCAAGTGGATTGAAACAGTTTTATCACTAACACCGCAGACTGCAGCTCAGACATGGCTTCCGATAGATTTGCTCTCATAATAGGCATCAACTTGAGTGTACGGCCGTTCACGGGGCTTGTTGTGTAGGTTAAAATTTCTAAAACAAAAATGTTAGAACCAAAAATGTATTGTGCTTTTTTATTCATACACATCAGTAACCCTTCGAACCGTTCTCACAGCAATCTACTCGTACTTGTAAATAACGTGATATTTCAAGTTTTCCATTTTGTAAACTGAGTGACACAAACGTAATGACGGTTAACGAAACATAATAAAATTTTGGAATTCTTAACCAAAGAGGAGAAATTTGTCAACAAAGTGACCATTACATCAAAATGCCCATTTCAAATGTATCGACATAATATTATGCAATTCTTTTCGCTCTATTCCACACGTAGCAGGGGCGGCAAGGGGAATATGGGACCTAGTGTTTGTACACTCCGTTCCCATTCAGACATTTCCTTTTTCAACTTTTAAAATATACATATAAAATATGAAATATATAATTTTCTCGAATGGGGATTGAACCCACAACCTTATAATCGTGCGCAACGATAGGCTCTAACAAAAATTATGCTATTATTGATTATACAGTCATTACACATTATAAAATATAAATCATAACAACAATATTTCACAACTATCTCCAACTATGAAGAAATTTTTCAAGCGTCGAGTCTAATTTTAAAGAGGAATCTGAGTCAGGCAGAAACTTGAAAGTACCTGGAAAGCTTTTCCTTCGATCTCTTAAGGACGCCGATTCTTTGCACGCAAAACTATCGGGCAAGTACTCAACATACAAGAACACAACTTTTCTTATGAAAACTTTTAAGGGTGTTCGCCAAAGAATTTCAGTTCAGCAACGATGTGCCGGAATTTCATCACTCCATCGTGTAGTTTTTTGAATGTTTCTTCTTGTTTATGTGATATTGGAATTAGTACTACTTTATTAGAAAATTTGTGATTATTTTGTCGAAAAAAAAGATAGAACTAGTTTATATAACGGCTAACATGTGTTGTTATTTATATAAAAGACCCAGTACGAAAGTTAAATTTAGTATATTTACATTGAGTTTTGGTTGTTAGCTATAATTTTCATAAAATTAATATGACCAAATATTAACTTTCAAACTTAATTTCCGTTATTATTACATATTTAGAAGAAATTAGAGATAATTAAAAAAAATATCTATCATTATTGTTAGCTAACAAGCTAAACGTTGAAAATAACAGAAAAATACTATACTGTGCAGTAAATATATAAATGATACGGGAAATCCATAAATATTTATTAGGAAATTTAACATCTAAAAAAATGAACATAGCTAAACCTTATTTTAATTGTTTTTGTTGTATCAGAAAACTACTAGTCTAAACATTATATACCCAGTAGCAGTTTTATTTCTATGTAGACTATACAATTTTTCCGACATAGTTTGAAATCACTGTTCGAGTTCGGTCGGCGTACCGCCAAACTTTGTTCTTACGACGCTTTTTGGGGTAGTTAACTTCAAATGAGTGTTACACGAGTGATTTCCCTGAATTTATGCTTGCGACTTCAATGGCAGAGCAATACAGTTTTATTTCTTTTAAACTGCAGCTACTAACTAAACTAGTTCCGGAAGAAACATTAAGGAAGAGAATTCTAACTTTTATAATTAGAAAAGTTGATAAAATATATATTTTATATAATATATTATCGATAAGTTAAATTAATTGCACGTTTTCTGTAAAAGTAAGAATTCATTCACTTTTTTAAGTAAATAATATTTAATCTTGGAATGTTTAATCATTTGATTTGCTGCTATTTTTATTCCTACAAAATTGTAAAGCCATTGAAATAAATAAAACGGAAGTGAACTTTGAAGGGCAAATTATTTCTTAAGAGGAAAGGGTCTGTTAAATTCAAAACCCTGCCAGACTTTATTGAAAACTCAAATAAATAACTGTTAGTATAGATTTATTTTACAGCCAAACGTAAGGCCACCGACTCCTCGCGAGCAAATCAAACGAAGTTAAAAGCGAATTCTTGAGACTCGAATGCGACTTAACTTTGAATTTTATCCCGTCTCGGGGCGCTAATGGCTTACGCTTTGAACAAAAACTCGCTTGATTAAAATCGTTTGTCGTAATAAAAGGAGCACTAAAAAGTTACAACCGTACGGAACGGGAGACCGGTGTAGGCCCGTAAAGTCGATCACCAGCCAATACTGATCACGACAAAAATTTAATGACCAACTCGATATTATGGAATTGTTCACCTCCATTTACCATTTCAAATTAGATCAGATATATTCAGATAGTTATTCATTCGTAAAGTGACATTGTAGCGATAAGTAGGAACAAAGAAAGTAAAAATTTTAAATGAAACACTTTTAAACGGATTAATCGCGTATATTGACTTTCAAACATTTTTGGAAACCCGACGTTTCGAACACTTTACAGTAGTCCGTGGTCACGGGTAGACTCTACTGTAAAGTGTTCGAAACGTCGGGTTTCCAAAAATGTTTGAAAGTCAATATACGCGATTAATCCGTTTAAAAGTGTTTCATTTAAAATGTGTAACAATCGCGAAAATCAAAGATACTATTATGTGAAAGTAAAAATGTTGTTTTTTATTAGTACATCTACAACCTGGTCCCCAGCCCCACCCCTCACTTACTTTAAATTCGTCTACGCGATTTACATTCACGTGCAAAGCGACGACGTATGAAATCTTATTTCTTCGACAATCTAAGATGAGATTAGCTGTAAATCGAGTTTATGATGGAATCAAATATGCATGTTTCTTGCCTTACCCCATAAGTCATAGCCCTGAGCTAAGTTGACGCTTCACTGCATACATAAATTACAAGGCACTTTTATTTTTTCAAGTTGTCATTCAACTGTATAAAGTGATCGCCGTTTTAAAATGTGTATTTCTTGAAACCATTTTATTATATGAATTTCTTTGTTTTTCTTTTAGCTTTATACTTTGTCCCGTACGTAGCAAAGTAGGCAAAAGGCATATGGGTACATAGTGATAAGACACTCCTTTCCGTATTTTCCGCTGAATTCCAGAGGCATGTGTTTTATTGTATCGAATGGGGAACCCATAATATTTCGCTTTTACATTCAAAATCAAAAAAGATCCGCATGCGTACCCCTGCGCTACGACTGGTCCCGAATACGAATTTCAATTTAACTAATTCTACTGTTTCCGGAAATAATATCAAGAAATTGGTTCAAAAATTAAAAATAATCAATTCGAATATTGTTTTTCATTACAGCCCTTCCAATTTTCTGAAACATTTGCTGTTTATTCAATGGGAACTTATTTTTTTAATGGTTTCTTGGTTGCTCACGGCTTTGGGAGTCCGTGTTGTCAATATCACCCTGTGGCATTACATTCGAAGTAATTGTACCGTGACGTTGCCAATTTTCGCTTTTCCCCATCGAAAAATTTCGCGCGTAAATCGGAATGTCATGTTGCTTGATATTTTCTACTCTTATACACGAATTGATGGATTGTTTCCTTATATAATGTGCTACAAGAAAATTGTTTATAAATACCACTTTCAATAAAATGAAAATTTATGCTGTGAATAATATCACTTTAATTAAATATATTTAAAGATCAAGACAAAAGTTTACGTCATTATTAGGTAATTCCTTGTTAAGACATGTTAGGGACTTTAGGTTTGCGAGGAAGAAAAATACGGGGAATAGGCACATTGGGGTCAGGCAAAGATAGTAATAAAGATAGATAATATAAAGTATTATGTTCAACAAAATTGCGACCGTAATAAATAAATAATCGTGGAGTTTAAGCAGGTGAAGCCTGCCGTTGGTGAACGGGCGTTAGTATCAAATAAAAAATAAGAAAATCTGTGAAAAATAAGACTATAAAAAACCATTTTGATTATAACCGTTATCGCCGACCACAATAATTTAAAAGGTTTTAAAAGTATTCATATTTTAGTCAACAGTCGCTAAGTTACGCCACTTAACATGCATTGCCTCCATTCGGCTGAAAGTGGGGACCGGACGTTCCTTAATAGGAACACAACCTTTTAACACTTTTAACACTACGGAAGGGTAAGCAGTGGGAACCTTTTCCAGGTTCCCTCTGCCTACCCTGCTCTGTCACATATAATACAGTGTGAAGCTGAGAATAAGAGGAGGTAACCTTTTAGATTTTAACTGTATTCCATCTATGGTTACAAAAATTGGTAGATATGGTTATCCGAATACAAAAAATATTTCACGTTATCCATGTAGATGTAACTCAACAATAGAGAGCGTAACGACGGTCACAGTTGTGGGACTGAAGCTTTTGGTACCAATGGATTTGTTCAGCTTTGAATGTATATGTTCGGAATAAAGATTATTTAGAGAATATTCCTTTTTATATCTTGCATATTTTATACATACAAATGTGTAGAAATCCTTGTATAGAAAATGTATTAAAATTAAAACGTAGTGGGGTTTGAATCCACGCTTCTTGGAAACCAGTCCGATCACTTTGAGCTATACATTCACATCAAGCTAAGTCGATTTTTTTAATGTCTGATAGAAGTTATTTATTTTGTTAGCATCTCTGTAGAGAAATTTATTAACATATTATTATTGTTTAGTGCTAAATAACATATTGAAAATGTAAAAAATCTGTACATATTAATAAAATTATTAAAATAATAACTATAATTGGTTATTTCAAAATTACCACGTCTGTTGACGCACATATTGTTTTTTATATGACATCACACCACAAACATACAATTTTTTATATTTTCGTCTGTCAATTTGTCTTTCTGACGGTTCCAGCAACGTATTGACTTATTTTTATAAGTTTGAAAAATGAAGGGACTGAAAAATAGGTTACTCGTATTTTACAAATTTCTCTTATACCAAAGATAATTCTTTGCAATTGTCTAACTGTTTAACGGAAATTTGTAAATATCCAAGAATTAAGAAAAAGAACCAATTTCCAAATAGAACTAAACACTTTAAGGTACAATAAAACAAAATTTACACAAAGTAATAAAGAAAGAACACAAAAACT
>DWMZ01003264.1:0-12958 GCA_018249855.1 Eueides tales michaeli | reverse complement strand
AACATTTTTACTATTTACCGCCATCTGTGTAAAATTTTCCTGATAGCATTTAATACTGCTAGTAGATACTAGATGACGCTATGCAAGTATTTAAGATACAGGCAGTCCTCGACTTACGTCGTTTCAAGTTACGTCGAACAATGTTTTGACAATGTTCCTCAAACATACGTCAATTATTTCGACTTTCGGCATAGAAGAATTCACTTATCGCGAGGTCAATGTCCGTGTCGAATGTTATGAAAATTTTTGAAGAAAATGATCCTAATTTTGAGAGAAGTTTTAATGTTAGTAACAAAATATGTGCATCCTATCAGTGTTACCAAGACTTGTATGATAGCAAGAAGAAAGAAGCGAACCAATCTATAATTGATAGTTTATTTAAACCAAAAGTTTAATTTATTATTTCTCACAGCGTATTTTGATTACGCAATGAATAACACAAAAATACCAAAAATAACTAACGATTTTATATGTACATATATAATAATTTTATGAATTTACTTTTTATAATAAAGTATGTATATATTTTGCTATAAATGCAGTTTTTTGTTTATTTTGAATCTGTGTGGAACGTAACCCTTGAGGTTTACAGGTAAACATATAAAAAAATATGTCTCTACTTACGTCGTTTCAGTTTACGTCGCGTATTTCGAGAAGTTAACATGCCGTAAGTACGAGGACTGCCTCATTACAAAGATTTAACTGAAATCTATTACAATAGTGAGAATAACTCAGCTTTCATCTTTATAATTTAAAAAAAAAACATATTTTTTTAATCCTTTTATAAGTGTTATTCTAATTATAGTAAAGAAAAATATTTTTGTTTGTATAAAAATTGGATTGTATTCTTTTAGGAGGTTTTCAAATCCCGCTGCCTTATAATTTTTATGATTCCTGTAAAAGTAGCGTTTGAAAATTGAATTTTATCAGGTTATTATTACTTATTATAAGCTTAATATTATATGCATTGAACTTATGCTTAACTTATTTATTGGTAAAGCACCCGCACATGGCAGGGTACGCGGAGGAAACCCTTGGAATTTAGTGTTAGGACACTCCGTTCCGTTCCACACTCTCCGTTGAGTTTGAGGCATTGCGTGTAGAGTGGCGTAGCCCAACACCGCGTATTTCCCTTGTTACCAGAGCGAAGAAATAAAAACATTGAATACTTAATTTGAAAATATTAAATATTTCATTTCCTCGAGTGAAGATCGAACCTGCTACCTGCCGCGTGCTTCTGCGCCACGACAGGCTTATGTTGTATTAATAATCAATTTTTATTTCACTTCCGTGTTAATGAATATAAAGTATATACTTAGTTTCAAAAAGTTTTAATATACTTTAAAACTTTATAAAATACTTTTAGAACATGAGGCGGCCTCACGCAGCGCAGCGGCACAAGCGTGTGACTGTAATCGACAGGTTGTGGGTTCGATCAGCACTCGAGGAAATAAAATATTTGATATTTTCAATTTAAATATTTAATATTTAATTCCTTCGCTTTGGTAATTAGGCAGAAGCGCGGCGTTGAGGTCCGTGACTCAACACGCAATGCCTCAAATTCGGCAGAAAGAAAGGACGCATGTGGAACGGAGTGCCTTTACACTAGGTTCCAAATTTCCCTCTACCTACCCTGCCATGAGCGGAATACAGAGTGAATCTGAGTGAGTACTTGTAGAACGTAATATGACAATGGTCGAAAAAATTTTTCTTGTCCTCGTTTGTTAACGCTTTCGCTTTTTAGGAAGTATTGCTAAAAAAATATATATATTTTTAGCAACAGACCTTTTTTTCACGCCGTATTCCGCATGGCCGGATAGGTAGAGGGAGCCTAGTGTTCTTTTTTCCCCTTTCTGCCTAATTTGAGGCATTGCGTGTTGAGTGGCGGAACTCAACGCCGCGCTTTGCCTTGTTACCAAAACGGAGAAAGTATTAAATATTTAATTTCCTTGTGTGGAAGGATGGGGGAAGGGATCGCTCTCATTTACAGTGGCGCTTTTAGACCTGTGCTAGTGAAGCTAACAAAAGTATATACAGGATGGACCAATGGAGAGTTAACCTTTGAAATAGCTATAAAAATAAAACTGACTGTTTTTGTAAACAAAAATTTATTCTGTAAGAAAGAACACATTTTAGGGTTTTATTTTTTAAATGTGACATCTTGTAAATGTGAACCATTATTATTCTTATACTCCTGTAACAGGGACTGGAAATTTTCAATTACCGCCAGACAATTGCTCGTGGAAATGTTCTGCATCTCATTGCAAATGTTTTCTTTTAATTGTTCAATAGATTGTGGGTTATTTATGTATACCTTGCTTTTAAGATATCCCCAAAGGAAAAAGTCCATTGGGGATAAATCTGGGCTCACTCCGCAGCCCGCAGCCAGTTAATGTCATCTCTCTTGGATATCAATTTATTACCGAACATTTTACGTATTGCCGCTAAAGAATCGTTTGAGGTGTGGCATATTGCCCCGTCCTGTTCTTTGATTGAAAGCTTCTTTGATTGAAACCAGAGAAGTCCTTTAACGCTGGTTCAAAAAAGCTCTGTATCATTGCAATGTATCGCTCTTGTTAACTGTGAGGCTTCTCTCATCTTCGTAAAAATAAGGACCAATAATTCCTCTACCTGACAATGCTGCCCACACAGTGACTTTTTGCGGGTGTAATGGTTTTTCGGGTTTTAATTTTGTGTTGGTGTCACTCCAATACCTACAATTTTGTCGATTGACGTAGCCATTTAGGTGAAAATGTGCTTCATCTGAGAATAAAATGTTATTGAAGCTCGAAAACTTTCCCAGCATTTCATCCGCAAATTTAAGCCTCTGAGCATGGTCATTGGGTTTCAAAGCCTGTACAATTTGATTTTTTTAAGGGTGTAGATGTAGGTCCTTGTGTAAAATGCGATTTAGAGATGTTCTAGGCAAATTCAAAACACTAGCTCTCTTGCGCGTCGGTAGCCTAGGTTGCTCCCGAATAGGCTCTCGTACTGTGCTTGCGTTTGGTACCCTCCCCGCCCCGCTGAACCCACCCGCGTCCAAGTAACGGCCATTTTAAAAGTTAACTCTCTATTGGTTCAACCTTTATTAAAAATTTAGAGTTATCATGAAATAATCTTTTCTTTTTATTATTTTATATTAACGGTAATAGTTCAAATTGTTGAAACAATGTTGAAATATGTAAATCATTTTTGGTCAATTCTTTTCACGAAAATGTAAATAACCGAAACTTTAAATTACTAAAAAATAATTATTGTAATTTGTGACTCAACTATAAAAATAACATATTGAATAAATTGTATATTTCATAGTTTCAGATTCTTCTACTCATTTTGAGGATGAGAAAAGTGAAGAAGAAGAAGAAGGATGAAGTGAAGAAGAAGAATGAAGTGATAAGAAGAATGTACATTTTTAGGGTTCCGTATTTCAGAACTAATATATAGAATGGAACGGAACGGAGTACACCTTACACTAAGTTTCCCTCTGCCTACCCTCCCACGTGAGAAAGCTGAAAAAAAATACAAGAGTTTAAGACTGATTCTAAAGAAATCCAAATATTTAATTAAATCCATATGTTTAATATATTATCAAAAAAGTACATTAAATTATGTAATGTTATATTGTATTTTGTAGAGTTTTAAACCAAAGTAATATATTTTTTTATTTATTATTAAATATTTTAAGAGTACAGAATGTAAGGTAAATCTATCGATTGTGATATGAAATTAGTTTTTAAAATTCGAAACAAAATAATATTCCTTGCCCTAATTTTATTTAGAAATATAAGCTACTCAGCAGCAGCTGCAATGCCTTATTTAAGTAGTTTATAAATTAAAACGTATAAAAATTTGAGCGTAGCGGGATTCAATCCCGCACCTCTTGGAAACCGGCGGCGGCCTCTTGGAATCCAAGAGGCGCAGGTTCAAACACTTAAAATAGTTTAAAATTAGTAAAAATAGTTTAAAACTTTAATAAAAATATTTAAATTCAAAGCTAAAAAAAAATCAGTTAAAATCTTATCGAGGCTTGTCGTAGCGCGAGGGCACATGCATGCGTCTGTAAAAGCGACTAGAGGAAATGAAATATTCAATACTTTAATATATTGGCTCTGGTAATAAGGCAAACCGCTGCGTTAAGTTCCGGTACTTAACACGCAATGCTTTAAATTCGTCGGACCCCGGGGGAACCAACGGAGTGTCCAAAATTAGTTTCTTAAGTTCCCCCTGTTACCCTTATTAATTTGCGAACGGATGTATTATATTAATGACATAAAGAAAAAATATAATTTCCCAGGTATATTTCTTTCCAATTTTGTTTTAATAACTGGATTATCTATCTTTTTAATTAAGATAGGTATTAAAAAAATTAATAATGATAGGTATTAAAAAAAAAATTAAGATATCCTTTTTCCTGGGTCTCAGTAGATTAAATGCAGTTTTTACTGTGGTAGGTACTTTGAACAAAATTTTCTTCATGTGCTAACTAAAAGTTTTGTTTGTGTGACTTTTTTTTTGGCTTCGCGCAATATCCCGCACATAGCACGGTAGGCAGGGGGAACCTAGTGTTAAGTAATTAGTTTCCATTAAGACACATCACTTCCCCACTTTTCAATACGCGTTGAGTGGCGAAACGCCGATTGCCCGTTTACCAGAGAGAGAAAATGAATATATTAAATGTTTTATTTAATCCAACAGGATCGAATCCATAATCTATTGCGTATAGGACAGGTATTAATTATACTAACTACATGCCAACGGTGGACGTTTATTTTTTATGACAAAATTACTTATGATAGTTTTTTCGACAAAATTGGCAATAATTTTACCTGGGCAGTGGGGAAATATTCATGTTCAGTATATGAATATTATTTTAAAATGATAATATCATTAGAACACCATATAAGCATCAGCGTCGGAACGGTACGGCGTTAAGTTCCACCATTCAGCAAACATTGCTTGAAGGATTTGACGGAAAGTGAAGAACGAAGTAATTTTCTACTATATGTGGAGCACAACGCGAAACTGAAAAGAAAGAAGGTGTTTGATTTTTGCAATTTTTACTCATTTTAAATAAAATTCTTTAGAACATCGACCTCGAAGATATATAATTTTCTTGGGAAATGAGGTGAGCTGTATCTTGCCCTTTGGTGTTGAGGGTTTGATATTTCAGAGTTTTTAGGAGTAGAAGAAAGTTTCTCACTGTTTTCAATTTTTTTACTGATCTCTAGAAAAATCGGGTTTCCTGAAATCTATACTAACTCAAATTCTAAAAGGTTTTCCTACTGGTTATTTTTATGATATTGCAATATTCTATAAATTGCATATTTATAAGTCAGACCACTCATATTTTGTGATTGTTAAAAGTGACATTGAGCACAATTTTTGATATTGGCGTCGTTAAAATTTCTATTCATTTCTTCACTTTCGTATCCTTGAATTTCACCACTTAACATATAATGCCTCCGAAATTTAACGAAAAATGGGAGGGAACAGAATCAAAGGTCAAGTTTCTTCTACCTACCCGCTTTGTAAGAATGTTGAGTGGTGTGCTTGTGGTTTTTTTTTTTATGGAAAAGACACGGCAAACGAGCATACGGGTCACCTGATGGTAAGTGATCACCGCCGCCCACGGCCCCGTGTAGCACCAGAGGAGCTACAGGAGCGTTGCCGGTCTGTAAGGTGGATGGGAATCTTAACACTAGATTTTTTTACTGTATCCGAGATACACCGTGAAACAACCTTAATTAATTTAAGGCTAATGACATTATATGTATAATTTTAGTGTACGCACACTAATTTATTGATAAGCATTCATATTATCAATGTAACATGCATATATATTTTAATTTGATACATATACTTAAAGCAGCGTTTGTACTTTCTTATTTTTATCATCAAATGTAATTATAATTAGTTAATTGTAATTAAACTTATATCATGTATGTTATCCTATTCATGTTATAAATGTGAAAGTTTGTGTAGATGAATATTGGTACCACTTTCTCGCCGAAATTACTACACGTATTTTGGTGGTTTTCAGTAGAGGTTGACTGGGTACGGTTGAAACAACACGAATATCTCGCGAACCGTTGACAGGGCGATGAAGGCTCCAAGGGGAACGTAGCGGGTGACCGCTCTAAACACAAACCTCAATGTTGCTTTCAGCTGTTTTTAGAAGACTTTATTGACTCTATTGATTGAAGACCAAAATTAAGTATACGACATTCTCATAATTGGATTTTTTTCCAATTATGAGCATGTGGTTTATTTTTAAGTGTCTGTATTGAGTGTGCGTTTTACTTTGAAATGAAGCTCGTACAATATGACATCGTGACCAGTTTTTGTGTATCATTGTTGTTACAATTACTATAACTGATTTTTATCTAAAGTAGAAGGTGGGGACGGTTGAAACATCTTTGGGTACAGTTGAAACATTATATTATTTTTGTTCTTATTTTTTAAGATACCGTCGTATCGTCGTAGTACAAAGACGCATGTGAGGAGGTGAAAACCGGAGGATCATCGCGAAAAGCAGGAGAGAAACACGGATTAAAACATTGTTTGCATCTAAGATATATTTGAAAGCAAGATGTCTTTGGGAGCGAGAACAATACGACCATTTCCGAAAGCTCCTCCAAGAAAAATGATAAGAGAGGGTAAAAAATTAGAATTTTTTCGAAGAAGCAATTGCATGGAGGGGAAAAAAGCAATTTGATGACAGAAAAAGTAAAAAAGTATAATCTACAACAGAAGGTTTCATCAGAAGATGAGGAGTACTTTGATCTTATTGTTATGTCACAATGCTCAGAGAGCAGACCGGGAGAACAGCGGGTCCAATCCATCAGTTATAAACTGTGGACTGACGAAGAATGCGGAGAAAGTGGTTTAAGCTATATTTGTCAGAATTGCGACTCTGATTTATTTTTAAATTTGACTTATGATAGATGGACTAATGAAAGCAAATAAGAATTTTCGTTTTGTGTTTTTTTTTCAAATAAATATTGTTGTTTATATAGGTATGTTAAAAAAAACAAACAGTTCATTTTTGTTTTGTTTTTTGATAATTTACATAAATTTTATATCAATGTTAAGTAACCTTTAGTTACAGATGGTTGATGATGTACATAGATTTTAAATTGTGTGCTCTAAAAACATTAAAGGCTGATTAAAAACATCGTACAAGTATATAAATATTGAAGACTGATTATTATTTCAAAGAGTTACTTAATTATTCTTATATTTAAAATAAGCAATTAATAAAACATGTTGCAATATTATAATTTGTGCTAGTCGCATTTGTTTCAACTGACACCAATAACTGTTTCAATCGCCCCTGGCATGGGGACGGTTGAAACAAGTTGGATTTATTTTTTAATTGTATAAAAATAACATACTTGGAACTAAAACCACATTGTCTATTTGTAGACAGGAACAGGCTCCATTAATTTAATATATTTTTTTCATTGCTCGGGTAATAAAAAGCAAAACTATTGACGTTATAACAGTTTCAACTGTTTCAACCGTAACCCAGACTGGGACTGGGTACGGTTGAAACCCTAACATAGCTTATTCATCAGAACAACATACAGGCTAAGATTTCTTTCAGCTTCACGCTGTTTCCCGCACAAGGTAGAATAGCCAGAGAAAACTTGGGAACTTGGGAGTGTTAAGACACTTCGTTCGTGTTTCAGACTTTCCGCCGAATTTGTGGTGCTTATGACCAGAGCGAAAAAATGTGTAAACTTTAAAATATTTAAAATTCCGTGTTTTATTTAACGTAGCTCAGTCACTTAGTATCCGAAGAATTTCTATAAAATTTTAATTCTAAGCATAAGCTGATATAAATTGGCCAAGAAGTTATTTATAACCTCATTATACCCACGTGGCCCCCAATTATAACAATGAGACTTAATCCTACTTAAAATTAGCAAGTCTACTATTTATATTGACACACCAGAGAAGGAAGAGGTAAAAAAGAGCAAGAAATAAGGTTGGAACGAACAAGAGCTAATCAAGTGAAAAAGCAATTGCATGGAGAGAAAAGAAGCAATTTGATGACAGAAAAAGTAAAAGAAATACAATAAAAGGAGAAAAGGAAAATCTACAATAGGAGGTTTCATCAGAAGATGAGGAGTACTTTTGTCTTATTGTTATATCACCATACTCAGAGAGCAGACCTGGAGAGTCAATCCTAGGTTCCCAAGGAAGGCATCTTTGGTATATACAGAGTAATTCTGAAAAATTTCGATAGCTAGCGAAAATATTCTATATCGATAGATTGACGTTCAGTTAGTTCTGCATATTGTTTTGAAGAAAGCTAAAGTCAATTAACGGTTTGAGGTTCGGCCTCATATGGAATTTGTTCTCATGTCTGGGCTGGTGCACCCCTGTGACTAGTGATGACCCCAGCTCGAACCATTTGTTTATATACAACGTAAAGCCGTTGGAGTATTTAGGAACCATCAATGTATGAAAAGAGACTCAGTATTTGCGTATAGTTGTTACCTCGCTGTGCTTTCTCTTCATCATTTATCATTGGGAGTATTATGAAGAACTGTTTGATGTGGTAACTGCTGGTGAATTTCTTAACCGCAAATCACGCCACAAGCTCTAATATGTTTATATTAAATATATCTTGGCGTTTTGCTACTGTGCGGTATCGAAGTTTTCCCGTTTCAAGAGCCAGCAATGCACCTATAGTTCCTTTAGTGGAAAACAGAGCTGACGGCGGCAGCATCACTTACAATTAGGTGACCGGTGAGCTCGTTTGACTTGTCCTTTCCATTAAATTGTGTTGAAAATACGTATTGAAGAAGTATTCAGAAAATTACAAGAGTGAAATGATATTATACAAATTATAGTTTTTAATACTTCTAACGAAATATTAAGCAATACATATTCTTAATAGATTTATAAAATAATAAATAAAAAATCAAAAATTAAAAAAAATAAATTAATTATAGAAATACTTAAGTTCAAAGAATCAACAACAATATTTTAAACTTAAACCTAAGCCTAAAAATAAAAAAAAAAATATATATTATTTTTTTTTACTTACATAAAAAAAAATTCAAAATTGCAACCTTTTCACCATCCAAGTCTACGGCGCTACGCCTCTACGCGCTACGAGGGGCGGGGGGAGTAGGCGTGGCCGGCCGGCCCTTGGTACCAAAGCGTATCCGCCTCCGCCCGTCAGTGTCGTGCTGGCCGCCGACCGGGTAACACGTGTGTTATACTGTGCTAAGTTTGACAGTTTCGTGTGTTCAGTTTGTGTGTGACATGTTGGGAGAGTCGGGTGTTTAGGACATGTCGCGAAGGAAACAGAGCAACCCCAAACCTTTGAAACGTAAGTGTTTTTGTCCAAAAGAAAAAAAAAACGATTTCATTTCTTTACTTACATAGAGTCAGTGACAGATTCTTATAAGAATATCAAAGTTTTATCTTGTTATCTGTAGTCTAAAATGTATTATAGAACTTATTTAATTTAAAACTATCTGGTATATATATAATTAAGTAATTAAATATATATTGATATTAAATAACTCTTTAAGTTTTTACATTTGCTTATCAAATCATCAATACATTACACTTGTAGGTACGAGTAAACAAACCAATTCGATTCTTTAATGTTTTCAACGTTTAAGATAATATTTACAAGTATACTCTACAGAAGTAAGCTCTATCTAAATGTTGATAGAGATGCTTTTTTTATAAACAAGCACATGGCTTGCAGTGTAGGCGGAATAATTAAATAACAATATAAAGTAATAACTAATTCAGTAAATATTTTAATCTAATCTTTTCCAGTCTTGACTTTAGGTAGGTTTTAAGTTATTTATAGCTAGGTTTTGTTTAATTTATTTATAGAAAGGTTTTATTTAACTAGAAAATTGTAATATTTTAAATTTCCTGTACATTAGCACTGTAAACTAAAATCTAGCTTGTCATATATAACCCGCAACGTTGATTGCATGGCCTTAAGATACAGAATTGAAAATCCAGCTAATATTGTTTCCCTAACAATATCTAGAAATCTTCTTTGTGGCCGTATAATAAAGTGTAGAGCGCTCTTTTATATATCGTACCTACGTACCGTATTTCAATGTTTTTAATCCAGTTACGTTTTAATTACTGCTCATTGAAATATATATATATATATATATATATATATATATATATATATATATATATATATATATATATATATATATATATATATCATACATGGATTACTAGTTACGTCAATAAATAATTTTATTCATATTTTATTAATTTATGATTATTGTTATTATTATAAAGATATTTGTTATTCTTAAAAAAAAATAATAAACAAAGAGCCGCAACTTTTAAAACTCCACTATTAAATTTTATTAATCTTTTTAACATATAACGTGGAGGTACTGCTTAAATAAGATGCTGGTAGCAGTTTCAAAAATATTAATTGTTCATACGATATTATATATTCAATTGTTTAGTAATACCAATTGAATAAATTCAATAAATATTGATGACTTTAAATTTGACTTTATATTTTTCTCGAATTTCATTAACAAACTGAATTATGCATTATAATAAAAAATATTTAATGTGTAATAATTTGGTTGTTTTTTTATTCAATATTCAATTTAATCTGTAAAATTATTTAATATAACTGCGAGACGTCATTTGACAATTTAAGCCAAGTAAGTACATAAATAAAGTTGAGTCTTAATGAAAACGGAGTATGAACATTAGGTTTCCAAGATCCCTCTGCCTACCCTGTCATGTGCGGGGTAAAGCGTGAAGAAAAAAAGAAAATAACTTTATTTTAAATGAAACTATATATTTTTATTATATGAATTAACTAGTTTCTTATTGCGGTTTCACCCTATATGGAGTTGGTTCACTTCAAGTACAAACGATCCCTAAAACGATTAACGTGATTTAATATGACAATTTAAAGATTCGATAATTTGAGTTACTGGTTAACGCGTTCAAATAAACACACTTTTCTAGTATTAATATATGTATATTAATATGCCTCAATTTTGCCGGAAAGTGGGGAACGGAAGTGGAACGGAGTGTTTTAACACTAGGTTACCAAGCTCCCTCTGCCTACCCTGCCATGTGCGGGATACAGCGTGAAGCTAAGTTAAGTTATATGTATATTACTTATATTATAAAGTAATTTTAGCTGAACATCATTGAAAAAATTAAACACAAGTCAAAATTATTAATTTTTTTTTTAGTTTTAAACGTTCAATGTTAACAATAATTAGAATAAACACAAAAAATATAATTAATATATTAATTTCTTAAAATAATATTATTTTGTTTCATTATCTATAAAATTTATTAATATCGTTATCATATTTATTTAAAAGTGACTTGGCGTTTCTAATTTGTACGTAATATTTATCTTTAAATATAAGTAATATAAAAACGTGACTTATGCAACTTTTATAGAGACTGTATCAGAAGATATTGATTTCGTTAAGTAAATATTACAAATCACTTGTTGCATACTTGACTTTTGATAAATATATTAATTAATAATAATAATTTGCATATTAGTATTAATTAATAAAATTTGAATATTATTTGGCATACTGTCTGAGTAAACGCGACGGATCTTGGTTCGATTTTCACTTAGGTAATAAATATTTTGATTTCTTTCCTTTAGTGATAAGACACTTTGTCTTGTTTATCGTTGAGTGTCAGTTTTAACACTAGCTTAATTTTAATTTAAAAAAAAAATCTTTCCTAGACCTGGGGCTTTAGAGATTGATTTAATGTAACATTAATGTTACATATATATTAACTATACTTTTAGGAACCAAAAATGAATAATGAAAAATTTTACTTACTTAGGAGACGCTGTATTGTATCCACTTTAGTTATAATGAAATAAAGTTTGAATCGAGCGTCGATTGATTGACCAAGAAGGTCGAACAGCCTTTGAAATATTTAGCTCCTAACAATACTATTCGCAAGAGGTCTGGTCGCCTCGGCCTCGGCATTAGACTTCTGTCTTGGCACAGGAGCATAATCGAGCTACTGTAAACATAACTGTTTGTGGGTTTGATCCCTAAGGAAAAGGAAATAATTTATATTTTTAGTTTTACACTCTGGTAACAAAACAAAGTGTGGCGTCAAGTTCTGCAACGCAAAAATATTACAAGAATTAAATGATATATGTTATGCCTATGCTATGCCTATGTTATGGCTGTGCCTCAAAAAATTGATGGAAACTATCTGAAGTACACATGGCAGGGTAGGAACCTAGTGTTAAGACACTCCGTTCCCCTTCCGTTCCCCACTTTCCGCCGGATTTGAGGCATTGCGTGTTAAGTGGCGGAACTCAACGCCGCGCTTTGCCTTATTACCAGAGCGAAGAAATTAAACATTAAATATGTAAATTAAAAATATTAAATATTTTATTTCCTCGACTGGGGTTCGAACCCAGAACCTGACGGTTACGGTCACACGCTTGTGCCTCAGCTTATCAGGCCTCTACTTTTTTATTAATGTACTATTTCATTTTGAATTCTGAATACAATTAGAACACTCAACGTAAAAAAGAATAACGAGTTCAATACCGTCTGTAAAAATATTTGTTCGTTCATTCAGTATTAACAGCACATATTGAAATAATACTATAGGTATATAGATTTAGTCGGTAATTTGTCATTTTGTTAAAAAAAAATTTCCTTGAGTATGAGTCAAGGTGTTATCAAATAGTTCTGGTATGACTTGTAGAATAAAATTCAAAAACAAAAAAACCCCACGAGTTTCACCACTTAACACGTAATGCCTCAAATTCGGCATTAAGTTGGAAACGAAACGGTGTCCGAAGGTTCCCAAGTTACTGAGAACTAAGTATTCAAGTATTATCCACTACAAGTTTGATTGAGTTGATAAATGATAAGTACTTACTGCATTGATAATAATATGGACTAAAATTTTCAACAAGGTATAT
>DWMZ01003263.1:0-12959 GCA_018249855.1 Eueides tales michaeli | reverse complement strand
CTTGTCATAGTTTTTTTTCAAGTATTATGTATAGAAAATCTCATTAAAACCACTAGAAAGAGCTGATATAATATGATTTAATTGAAAACGAAGGCGTACGTCGAAACAATTGCTCCGAGTATTATTCGTAATTAATGTTTCATTCTCATCTGCACTGTAATTAATATTTTGTAATTAAAATGGAAATATAACATCTAGACGCTTACAGATTAAGATTATTTAGTATTTGTTGTGAGCAAATTTAATAATTTGCCATGGATATAGGAGGAGACTTGTGCAGTGAGTCCTCATGGTGCAGTGACACAGAGTATAAGTGTAAACGTTAAGGTTGTG
Organism: Eueides tales michaeli; assembly: GCA_018249855.1. NCBI lineage: Eukaryota > Metazoa > Arthropoda > Insecta > Lepidoptera > Nymphalidae > Eueides > Eueides tales. The sequence continues at coordinate 12,626 of DWMZ01003263.1, read as the reverse complement.
ACTTCGATTTCTACTTAGGGAATGATATTCATATTGTTTTAAGTAGCCTCTAGTGGAGAAAGTGATACGTTATTTTCCTCCTATCGACACTATTTTTCTATTCTTCTTAAAATTAGGAATGGCGTGTCTTAAATTAAGTTGCCTCACTATTAAGGAGATGATTAAATAGTTCACTTCAGGAACTACAGATTTTTTGTTTTGATTTTAGCTTCACGCTGTATCGCACGCACGAGGCAGGGTAGGCAGAGGGAATCCGGGAACCTAGTGTTAAGACACTCCGTTCCACTTCCGTTCCCCACTTTCCTCCGAATTTGACTTATTACCAGAGCGAAGAAATGAAACATTAAATATATAAATTGAAAATATTAAATGTTTCATTTCCTCGACTGGAGATCGAACCCAGAACCTATCGGTTACAGTCACACGTTTGTGCCGCTGCGCCACGACAGGCCTCTAAAATAAGAATCAAAACTGGGCTATTCAGTAAAATAAACTCAAGTTTAATAATATCTTTGATTTTCGCGATTGTTACACATTTTAAATGAAACACTTAAACGGATTAATCGCGATTAGTCCGTGGTCACCACGGACTACTGTAAAGTGTTCGAAGCGTCGGGTTTCCAAAAATATGTAAAAATCAATATACGTGATTAATCCGTTTGAAAGTGTTTCATTTAAAACACAAGTTTGGTTTATTTGAGTTTAACAAATAAAAAACCGTCAAATGCCAAGTCGCCCACCTAGTCAAAATTAACAAAACAGTACTAAAAGTTGACAAGTTGACTATTTCGCTTGAAATATAACTGAATATGACTTGTTTTTTTTTTGTTAAATACTTGTAAATTTTTATTTTAGAAACCCTGTAGGTTTTAATTACGTAGGGAGTTTCATACAAAACGCAGCAAACAAATGCCTAAATCTTTTGATTATGTTAACTTAGAAGCTTGATATTATTTGTTCTCCAAAGGATCGTAAGCTTATATATTAGATACTAATTTAGTGTGATACCTTCATGCACCATCTCTAAACAAATGATCATGACAGAAGAACAGGTCTTTTCTTTTCTTTTTTTTAAGCTCCACGCTGTATTGCGCACATGGCAGAGTAGACAGAGGAAAGTTGGGAACGTAGTGTTCCGTTTCTCACTTTCCACTAAATTTGAGGCATTGCATATTGAGCGGAGGAACTAAACACCACAGGGAAAACTCCCTTGTTTCGAGCGATGAAAACATTAAATATTTAATTTGAAAATAATACTTCATTTAGACCCGCGAGGGTTGATCCCACTGCCACAACCGATAACAAAATGATTTTATAAGTGTTCCGTTTTTTCCTATACAAAAAATATATATATTTTTTTAATAACCTCCTCCATTTATCAAGTCGGTTAAAAATGCTCAAGTAAAATTAAATTGGAAATACACATATTAAATTTATCAATCTTTATAGTCTATAATTAATAAATTTATTTACTGTCAACAATATCGTGCCCATGAATTCTTTAGTTCTTTGCGTTGTATCGAAAAATGAGAGAAGTCAATTATAAACCGGCTTAAAAGCTTCAATATTGAAAGCGTTTTTAAAATAGATTTCGATTAATTATTTACATGTGATCATTTAATATCATATTAATACTCACGATTTTAATATAACAGCAAAGTATCTGATTGTTAACCAACATTTATAGGTTCGATTCCCATTAGGAAGTATCTAAATATTTAGAGCTGGCTGATATAGTGCCGTATAGGATTATCTGCCAGATAAGCCTACTTTTCTTGTCATCACACAGTGTTGGTGATTATTGTCTACCATATTAATTGTTATGTTGATGGTAAAACAGAAAAAATATAAGCAGTATCTGCCTGTTATTTTTTTTTTATGGATAAGACACGGCAAACGAGCGTACGGGTCACCTGATGGTAAGTGATCACCGCCGCCCACGGCCCCGTGTAACACAAAAGGAGCTACAGGAGCGTTGCCGGTCTGTAAGGTGGATGGGCACCGGGGCCCAGGGCATTACCCAATGCGAAACGCAGTGACCAAGGTCACTACTTAACGCCTGTTTTAAATGCCGGGGGTGGTAACAATCCGGTCGAGTCTGCCCATGCGTGTTGTCATTGTTGACAACGTGACTCTCCCACTCGTACTTTAGTTGCCTCTTACGACACCATCAGTACCAGGGTGATCCTATTCTAAGCCGGAATCACACGGCATAATATTAACTGTCAGATTACTATCTGAAACTTTGTAACTGGTGGAACTTAGTATTATCTATTTTTAGCTTTGCTAAGAAGGTAGAGAGTGGCGTTAAATTACATTAAATGAATCTCACTCACTATACGTGATGATTACGTTTCTCTGTAAAAGAAATAGTGCGCGGCGTTGGGTTCTGTTCACGCATTGCATCAATAATTGGGCAAAAGGTATAATTTCTTGATCAATGACTAATTGGTTCCCCTTGTAAACTGCTTAAAGTGTGAAGCTAAAAATCTATGAGCAATCTGGGCTAGATTAGAATCTACTACCATTGCAAAAAATTTTAGCTGTAAACCAATCATATGGCGTCTTTCCATCTCTATTGTATGTAATTATGTATAGTGCCGTTTGTATCTCATACTCATCTCTAATGAGATTAATATTATATGACCGCTAATTAAATTAATTACAGTACAAATATTCTAAAATTTCATACAAAGGCATATAAATATATTAAGTTTATGTAAATAGTGTTAATAATATAATATAGGTCACCGATACGTAGGGGCCTACATCTGTGTCTATGGGAACCCGGGAACCTAGTGTTAAGACACTCCGTTCCACTTCCGTTCCCCACTTTTCGCCGAATTTAAGACATTGCGTGTTGAGAAGAAATGAAACATTTAATAATTTAAATTGAAAATATTAAATATTTCATTTCCCCGACTGGGGATCGAACCCAGAACTTGTCGGTTACAGTCACACGCTTGTGCCGCTGCGCCACGACAGGCCTCAATAAATGAAATATTTATTATTTGCAATGCTTCGATCGGTGAAATATGGAGAATAGAACGGAGTGTCCTAATACTAGGTTCCCAAGTGTCCACTGCCATGTGCGAGATAGTTCTGAATTCGAATATCAATTAAACCACTGTACATGTAAAGCAAGTATTTCCTGTATCCGGATTTTATTTCAGCCTGAAATATAAAGAACTACGAGTATATGTTTTATTTATCACATATCAAAATAAAAAAAAATAATATATAGTTAAAAATAATATTTAGTAGAGTGTAGTGAATTGTGTATCTGAACACTAGGTTCCCTTTTCCTGTAGGAAAATACACAAAACAGCTTATTTTAATAAAATCACGTAAAGCTAATGAAACAACTTGGTTATTTCCTCTTATATTGATTTATTGCTATACATTGTTTAATGCAAATGCATACAAACGGAGTCACAGCATAATCTGGAGATATTAATTCTGGTTCAGGGACAGTTCGCTCGCATAAATTCTGTTCCGCTCCCAAGTATAATCCAGAAATGCAAATTTTGATATGGACACATACATGAAACTACTTTTGTGCTATTTTCTTGATAATCTATTCAAGAAACTTCTACGGAATGGTCTAGAATAAAATTTAAATATTCTTATATTATTTCCATGTATGATTATTTTTTACAATGGATCAGCATTTGATTGTTACGGCAAGGATTTTGGGATCGATTCCCACTTGTGTAAATGAGATTAATTTTCCTGTTCTAGTTTGCACGGTAGATGGATACCTAGGTAGATAATTCTTTATTGCATACGCAAAATAAAAGTTACAAATAAAATAAAAAAAACGCTATTAATTTCCATAATGTTACGCGCAATAATACTATCTATATACGAGACAGGTTGTGGGTTCGATCCCGACTCGAGGATCTCGAGGCAAAGCACGGCGTTGGATTCCACCACTTAAATTCGTCGGAAAGTGACACGCAGTGTCTTCGTAAAAAAAAAAATTTAATTCAAAATAAGAAGTTACAAGCTTCGTTGTGTAAACGTCAAACAATTTACCATGAGTTCACTAAAGTTACTGCCTCAGACCTGAGAAGAACTGGCTAATGAAACTCAGCAGGATATGTTTTTTTATTAATCAAATTTTACCTCATATAATATGTGACAATGATACATTTGAAATAGCCTGGAGCGAGCGTGTAAAATCGTTATTTTTTTAATAACCTTTAACATACAAACGTCTTTTCACAACTTTTTTAAATTGTGAAATAGTAAATTCTCGGACGTTTTCTGGGATTCTATTGTAAAAGCGTACACCTTGTAAAAGAATTACGGACTCGATGCAATCGAGTTACAGACGCATTAAGTTAAAGCCTATTTTTAGTATTAATATTATGTACGAGTACCTGCAGAGCTCTGTCTATTCGCTAATCTATCAATATGAGGTCCCCACTGTAATTTGGAGTCAATGGTGATACTGAGAAATACCGTAGAATCAACAGATAACAAGAATCCACGGCTTCACCATCCAAGAATACATTGGCTTTCACAATTTTCGTTTTAGGTATCCTGAATATCACACATTTTGTTTTTTACTATTCAATAGTAAGTTATTAACACTAAATCAATGTATTTTTATAGAGAGAGAGCATTGTTCACATCGTCATATACTTATTGTATCCTTTGTGGAAGCTATAAGAGATTTAGTTCTGGAAACTGGAATATCAGCAAAGATTTTTACAAACTCACATGCAACTTTTAATTTAAAATCATGATTATAATTCTTACCTTTTCTAGTTTCACATTTATTATGTTCCATGTCATTTTTATTTTATCAGAATAATTTTTAACTTGGTTTTTAATATTTAAAGATTTTGCCATGAAACATACTTTTTTAAAAAAAATTAGAATAGTTCTTCACATAATTAATAAATGTGGTTGTATATTTTCTCACTATAAAGTTCATATAATCTTTGTCTACTCTTATGAATTCCTACAGTCGCCCAATCAGCAAATGACAAGAAACTCCTGAAATTGACTGTTTTGGAAGTAAACACAGTAGTAAATTCATTTTTAATAACATTGATTTAATAACTTTGTTATATTGTAAATGTACTTTATTAATTTTCTTTTTACCAAAGTAAAAAGAAGCCAACTGACCGCTATGGTCTGAACTTAACATATTAATTATTGATTTTTCTCTCGGTACAGTGTTAGTAAAAATATTATCAATAAAAGTAGCAGTACAAATAGTGACGCTTGTTGGCTCTAGAAATGGATTCTCAAGGTTATATGAATTCATTAAAGACCTGAATCTAGTACAAGTTGAGGAATTATCTAGTAAATTAATATTACAAGTGATAAAATTCTGTTCTGTTCTTTAGTCTATGAGAACTTTAGTCTATAAATAAATACTATTTGACTAAAATAGTTACGTAGAGTAAATATACGAAAAGCGCTGAGGTTTCTGTTTTTAATTGGTTTGGTTTACGACTTTGTAGACGATAGTATTCAAATGAACTGTAAAATGTTTGTAATGGACAGAAATAAAATATTTACCATATCCCTGTATTTTAGTAGCTCTCTCTATATATGGTGGTTGTGTGTTACATCTTTTGACGTGGAAATTAGGTGAAATTAAAATAGAAGTTCAATTCGCTAATTTGAGTGTTTTTTATTTTTTTGGAGAGAAGAGAAGAAGTTATAAAATTATTACGATTTTATATCACGCGAAAACATACAACCTATCTCCATACTTTATAAAAACATTAATGAGTTAAATTATAAAAGTGATTGGCCGGTCGTTTTTAAAAATAGGGCTTTCAATTGGAGATATCATTTCTAGAACTATAATTTATACCATGTAATCGATAATCCGTAATCCAGAATGCGCAATATTTAATCTTTAATCCTTAATTTGTACGTTATAAACCCTAATTTTTTATTTATTCATATTTGATTTCCGACTCTCATCCATAATTCTCGACATTACTTCCTCGATACTTGGACCTTCGATTATCGATTCTTTGCATCCTTGGTCCTTGAGCCTCGATTATCGATTCTTTATCCTCAAATCTAATTCTTCTATCCTCGATCATTTCTAGATCCTCAAACGTCGATTCTTCATGCTTCTCGACTCTTGATCCTTGACCCTCGATCGTCTATGCTTGATTCTCGATCCTCGATGATCACATAGTCAAACTATAAAAATTGTGGATTCGATTGCCTTAGAGGGTTCAGTATATTCATAAATAATTCAACACATAATGTCTCAAAATTTGATTAGAAAATGAGAGGCGGAGTGTCATAGCACTAAGTTCCTTCTACCTAATCCACTGTATGTGAGATACAGTGTGATACTGAAAATACTTAATACAAACATCAAAAAAATTAACCGATTCCTATACGCAAAAGTCCCAATGGTACAATACGGAAACCCTTTCAATTTATAAGGCTAGTAATACAGGTAGGCTTTAATATCGGTATTGATTTCCACTGAAATTTTAAACGTGTTAATATATTGATGACTTTGTTCGTAGCCGGTAGATATTAAATATTTAAGCCTATCTACGGTCTTTTAATAAAAGCGTTGCTCTTTCAGTATGAAACCTTTAGGCTATAACGTTTCGTTTATAAGATACTACCTTTTAACTGCGACTTGGCTCATGTAGATTATCATATTAAACGGATGCAACTAATTATTATTTTTAACCATATTTAAAGTTCATTACAAACTTTGGAAAGAAACATATTTTTTAAGGAAATATATGAAAAATTAAACGTAGTGAAATTTACAGCTGGACCTCTTGGAAACCATCCAAGCTCTGACCAACTAAGCCATATGTTTTCATCGAGTTACGCCGAAATTCTTATACGTTTTTTTCAACTTATTTATGTTTTTAGTACCTCTGTAAGAAGATTTTTGTAAATTTCCCATACCCAAGAATAATTGCTTTGAATTATCGTTTTGCAAGCAGAAATGTTATTTGTTAAATACTTTTAGTAATATGAGATTGAGGCTTGTCGTGGCATAGGTGTGGTGTGTGTGTGTGTGTGTTTGTGTGTGTGTGTGTGCGTGTGTGTGTGTGTGTGTGTGTGTGTGTGCGTGTGTGTGTGTGTGTTAAATATTTTCATTTCGTCACTTTAGTAATAAGACAAAGAGCGGCGTTGAGTTCCACCACTCAATAGGCAATTCTTGAATTTCGGCAGAAAGTGGGAAACGGAACAGAGTGTCTTGACACTTGGTTACCAAATTACTGTTGCTTATCCTGCTATGTTAAGCGTGAAGATAGATTTTTTTCTTCATCATTAGTAGAATTATAGGTATGATATAATTATCGAACATACATATTTTATGAACGCGCTGACTGAATATTATAATTAATATATAAATCACTCTCATTCACTCACTCACTCACTCAGCTTCACACTGTATCCCGCACATAGCAGGGTAAGCAGGGTAAGCAGAGTCTTAACACTAGGTTCCCAAACCTAGTGTTACGACACTCCGTTCCACTTCCGTTCCCCACTTTCCGCCGAATTTGAGGCATTGCGTGTTGAGTGGCGGAATTTAACGCCGTGCTTTTGCCTTGTTACCAGAGCGAAGAAATGAAACATTAAATATTTAAATTGAAAATATTAAATAATTCATTTCCTCGTGTGAGGATCGAACCCACAACCTACCGGTTACAGTCACACGTTTGTGCCGCTTCGCCACAAAAGGCCTCTCAATCTCATTCAACCGTAATAATACTGAATAGTTTATACTAAACCTAGTGTTAACATACTCAGTTCCGTGAACCTAAAAACTCTAATAAAAAACGTATGAAAATGAACCCTTTTATGAAAATAATTATAAAAAACTTTTAAAACAATCTTTCATTTAAGTGCCCTAAAAAGATCAAAACTGCCTATCATAAATGAATGCGTATACAAAATTTCATGTCCCTGCTATTTATCACTGAGGAGATTTCTCGTACGGAGCCGATCCTCGCAGCAGCATCAGGTCATGTTTATGATTAAAATGCATTGTCATCGGTTCTGGACCAGCATGCAAAATTTCAGCTCAATCGGATGCCGGGAAGTGGGTCAAATTAAACTTGAAAGATTTGTTAACATACAAGTCAAACTAAATAAAAGCTTTTAATAAATAAAAGCTTTTAATAAATAGAAATATTCAAGCATTGCTATGATGTAACAGCAGTCTCTTGAAATCTTTCACACCAATTGACCACACATCAGCAGTAGCAATGAAGTAATTAGTTTCCGATAATTGAATTTCAGTTATCCGTGCGCCTTGTCATTTGCAAATAACGGTAGAACTGAATGGAATATTTTAAGCCATTTAATAGAAAAATTGCTTTGAATTTCCTTTAATTTACGTGAAATGAGTGAAAAGTTTTGTATACTTTTTGTATTTGTTTGGAAATGGTATGTGATTATATAACGTTATTATTTTAAAGACTATAGAAAGAGGAAAGTAAGTAATTAATTTCCAAGAGTATGTATCGAGCTTACATCTTTGAAAATCGAACACAACGCAAAAAAACATAAACAATTTTTACTCTGACAGTAATCAAGCCCATGAAAGTTGTGATTACTGCCAGACTCTGAACCGCTGCGTCATGTAGGCCTGAAAATTTTTATGGTTTTGTATACAAAGAGTAAAACATGACCCTATTACTAAGACTCCAGTGTCCGTTATACCGTATGTCCGTCCATCTGTCACTCGGCTGTATCTCATAAACTGTGACTATCACACAGTTAAAATTTTCAAATATAATAAATTTCTGTCGCCGCTATAACAATCAAAACTACAAAATAGAATAAAATAAATATTTAATGGACCTCCAGGCATGATTTTCTTGTCGTGTCTATAAATAATGGTACGGAACCCTCACGTTAGTCCAACTCGCACTTGGCCGGTTTATTTTAATTTACGATAAATTAATCTCAAATATTATGTTCTCTCGAAACAATTTTTAAAATAATTTCGCATCTCCAAGATATAAAGTCATTCATGTAAAAGTCATTTCTGCACTGGAAGTACTCACATCTTTAAATATGCTACGTCAAGATGTAATAAATTTTATCGTTTTCATCTCATTTGAGTTGATATGGGAAAATGATTCTCAGACGACTGTTGTTGCTCAAAAATATTATTTTATATGACTTCTATGTTACATGCGATACAGAATAGCATTTATTCGTAAATAAATAAAATGAAGGTTGGGGGTTCATTTCTATAGAAGGTATCGGATTCATTTCTCTAGACAAATTGATGGAATTAAGTGATTTTGGCCCTTTTCTTATAACTTTATGTTATCGTTTACAAGATTTAAAATTGAGAGATTTTTCAATTTTTAGACAAATATAAAAAATAATCACTCACGCAGGTTCAAGCTGTATCAGGTATATGGCAGGGTAGATAGAGGGAACTTGGGAACCTAGTGTTAAGACACTCTGTTCCGTTTCCGCCTAATTTATGGCAATGCATGTTGAGTAGGCGGAATTCACGCGGTACTTAAAGTCACACTCTGTCGTTATAATATATTTTTTTATTTATTATTTTTTTTTTAGCTTCACGTTGTATCCCGCACGAGGCAGGGTAGGCAGAGGGAACCCGGGAACCTAGTGTTAAGACACTCCGTTCCACTTCCGTTCCCCACTTTCCTTATTACCAGAGCGAAGACATTAAATATTTAAATTGAAAATATTAAATGTTTCATTTTCTCGACTGGGGATCGAACCCAGAACCTATCGGTTACAGTCACACGTTTGTGCCGCTGCGCCACTACAGGCCTCATATCCTCAATATTTTAACATTAAAATAATATATACGTTTTCTAAATTTAATTAAAGCCAAGGTTTCTTTTAACAAAACGAATAAGACAACAATCCGACCAAAGCGCACACTAGTTTTACTAAGAACGTGTAGAATTTTTTTATTAAAATCATAACTATTTCCACTTGCCTCGGACGAGTTTAATTATTTTCTTTGAGGTATTATTATTAAACAGTTGTAATAAATACATGTTGTTTTACATTTTAATTAAGTTTAAAAATCAGTTTTTACAGCCATTGTGGTGCACACACAGGTTTTGGATTCGATTTCCACTAAATGAAATATTTAATATATATTTCTACAAAATAAAATATTTTCATTTTTCGTTTTGATAATAGGGCAAAGCGCGGCGTTAAGTTTCGACCCTCAACACGCATAGCCGCAAGCTCGGCGGAAACTTGGAAACGTAACGGAGTATCTTAATAGAAAAAAAATGCCAAATTTTCTCTGCCTTCGCTGTTATTTGCGGGACAAAGCGTGAAAATATAAATAAAGTATTGTATTACTATCAATTTTCACATGTCACCGCTAAAAGCGTGGTAAATAAACTTTCTTTGAGTTATTATCAATTTTTTAAAATTTCGACCCGAATTCGAAATGGCTTTTTATTTTTGTATTTCGTTTGTTTAATTTAAAATGCAATGCAGGTTGAAAAGAAATTTGACATTAAGTTTCACAATTTGGAAATTAATATAAAATGTACAATATTTCTCAATATATATAATTCTACGAAATGTACGAAATAGTTGATGATAATGATTTTTATATCTTCATTCATTTTTTTTAACAAATAAGTTTAGACACTCCGTGTCCATCACAACTAAATATATTAAAAAAATCAACATATACTAGAACACCCATACATATATCACACATACGTACGTACGTACGTATATAATACATAAATCAAGTGAAACATATAAAACAGCAGCTCTAAGTTAGTAAAGTTGTCTACAAATTTGTAGTCAGTACTACCAAATGTTAACATCTTTGCTCCGTATCTAATGGAAGGTTGCTAATGAGTCGCGGCAGCCCGCAGTTACATTGCGACTTCGTTATAAGGCAGATTCTTAATGGAACTGATCTGAATGAATTTGAGGCCTGTCGTGGTAGAGGCACAAGCGTCTGACTATAGAAGACAGGTTGCGGGTTCGATGTCCACTCGAGGAAATTAAATATTTAATATTTTCAATTTAAATATTTAATATTTCTTATTTCTTCGCTCTGGTAAGTAGGCGCGGCGTTGAGTTACGTAAAGAGCTTCTCGAAATATATATACTTCGTTTTTTTGTATGTAATCAACATTAGTAGATTTAAAAACGGTTGCGGTATAAACATAGCATATTTGTTGTAACATTTCAGTCTGCATTTAAATGCGACGGTTTTAACTTTGTTTTACTTCAATTTCACTTATATATTTATTCTATGTTATTAATATATATAATTAAGACATGGCCCGTCTTGGCGCAAGGTCAAAAGCTTGTCAGTGCAAACGATAGGTTGTGGGTTTGATCCCGGGTTGATTCAATATATTCATTTCTTCGCTCTGGTACCACCAATGCCTCAAATTCGGAAAGTGGTAAACGGAACGGAGTATCTTAATACTTAATTCTGAGGTTCCCTCTGCCTACCCTGCCATGTGCGGGATACAGCGTGAAGCTAAAAAAAGTTTTTTAAGTTATAGTAATATTTTTTGGGGTATGTTTTTTAATTTAAATTTTGTTTGTAAATTTATAGCAGGAGTAGATATAAATTTCAGTGTTTTTTTTTATAATTATTATATATTAAGTAGAGAGTCTAATCCATTGTTAGTCTTTAGTTTAGAGTATATAAGAGATTAAATTAAATGGAGAATACAGTGTTTAAGTCAAATTTAATCCAAAACAAAAAAAAAACCAGCTTCATTTTTTTAATATTAAATAATTTAATATAAAAGGGCCTTTACACGTTTATTTTGTGACAATTAATCTCTATATAATATAAGTAAAATTCTCAAAGCCATTTAAAGTAATTACGAATGGTATACTAATATAATAATGACAGATTATTAACTGACTGGAAACGGTGCTTTGTTTACTTTAGCCACTTAGTCTTTTGTCGTATGGCATTTTACTTTGGGGTAATTCGGCAAGTATTAAATCAATCTTTGTCTTGTAAAAGCGAGCTAATCGCGCGACTTATGACTTAGGCCTTGGAGATTCAGCGAAGCGAAAATTTAAAATAACTACTATATTATGATATATTTTAAATATTTAAAAATAATTATAGTATGTTAGGAAATTGTTTGTGAATTGAATTGTTTTGTTTTAGATTCACGCTTAGCAGGGTAGGCAGAGGGAACTTGGGAACCTACTACTCAAGTTCCGCCAAATATGAGACCTTGCGTGTTGAGTAGAGTGAAGAAGTGAAAATATTAAATATTTAATTTGAAAATTCACAACTTTTCGCCTCTACAGTCACATTCTTGTCTCTCTTTTTTCTTAATATATATATATATATATATATATATATATATATATATATATATATATATATATATATATATATATATATATATATATATATATATATATATATATATATATATATATATATATATCTATATATATATATATATATATATATATATATATATATATATATATATATCTATATATATATATATATATATATATATATATATCTATATATATATATATATATATATATATATCTCTATAAACAAATATCAAAGCTTTACCAACAGAGCTTTTCGAAGTATCCCGTACATCGTCTCTTTGTATGTAATCAACATGAGTAGATT
>DWMZ01003262.1:0-12960 GCA_018249855.1 Eueides tales michaeli | reverse complement strand
TCTGTTTACTACTTTTCGCCGAATTTAAGGCATTAAGTGACGGAACTCAACGCCGCAACTATTATAAAATGGAGGTATTTTATAATAGTTGCGTATAACAATTATGACGTTGTAACGTCTATTCTAATAATGACTTTTTAATAAGAAATAATGACTTTTTAATAAGAAATGTCACTTAGAAGGTTATTCAAAGCTTTATATTCTTGAAGGTCACAAGATGAATTGCCCCGAATGTTTGACAAATGTGCTTCGCTATACGGTATTACAACGAGTTATTAATGAACGTTGTATTATATTGTGGGGGTAGATGAAAATTTTATTATATAATAATGAGACTGTTTGATTGTATGCAAAAGGTGTGAGTTCGATTCTCAATCAAGGTAGAAGCGGAAACGGAGCTATGAAAGATTGAACCTATAACTATCGCGCGTAAAATCAGACGTCTTACATGAATGTAAGGAAACGCAAAAGCAATAATTCATCTTTGTTTCATACACTGCAGTGAAAATGTGTCGTAAATACTTGTTAGACCGACAACTTGTCACATTTGTTCTTTTAAAGTATTTACTTTGAAATATGGTTATGTGTGCATTTTGTCTTATAGTGCGGGTAGTTTTAGTATTTACTTCATAAAACAATGTTTTAAACCGACGTTGTACAATAATAAGACTCGCAGACTCGACCGGATTGTTACCACCCCCGGCATTTATAACCGGCGTTAAGTAGTGACCTTGGTCACTGCGTTTCGCATTGGGTAATGCCGGGCCCCGGTGCCCATTCACCTTACAGACCGGCAACGCTCCTGTAACTCTTTTGGTGTTACCGTTAAAACGCTTTTATGTAGTTATTATGAAGGTATAAAGTAATTTAAAGGTTTCCCGTCGTAGCGCACACGCACTAGCGAGCGACTGTGAACTCGGCAGGTTTTGGCTATATAATAAATCTGTTACTTTTCTCTGTCTATACATAGAAAATTTAAAAAACCTTGTTAGGCTTATTAATATAATAGGAGCCAAAATAGTGACTTTTGATATTGTTGTTTATTTATCTGCTTATATGTTTGTTTGTTCCTTAGTACGCGCTAATTTCAGAAACGGCGAACCAGTTTTAAATGCAATTATCTTTATTATTATATATATTGACAACCTTCCTTTTAAAATGTAGTGTTTGGTTTATATAAATCATTTGATAAATAAAAAATTAACGTCAATTTATAATATACAGTGCGACAAAATTGCTACTAATGTTTAATTCTCATTCTCTCATTACGAGTAAATGTTAAGTGATAGAGTGCAACGCTGCATTGTTTTATTATCAGAATGAGGGAAATACATATTTAGCCTCACGGTGTATCCCGCACGTGGCAGCGTAGGCGGAGGGAACTTAGAAACCTAGTGTTAAGACACTCCGTTTCATTCCCTGCTTTCCACCGAATTTTGAATTTCTCAAATTCAGTAAAGAAATTAAACCTTTCCAAACTGGGAATCAAACCCCCGTTTAACTCACTCATTTATTTAAGAAAACCGAAAAATATAGATTAAACATACACTATTTGCATATTGAAAGTCAATAACTTCAATCCTTTATTCATCCAATAGATCGCTATATAATTCTAAATGCCAAAACTCAGCGATACATCGACCGTGCTTTGTGCTAAAAGCTATTCATTGTGATATTTCTAGCCATTGTAGTTTCTATTCAAAGATAAATTGACTATTTCAAAGCTTTTGGAGCTTTGAAAGCGTTAAGTGTTCGCTTATTTTTGTATGTAGTTAACTAAATAGTATTTTGGAGTTAAATTGTTTTTATGTAACTGTTTTGTATTAGCGACCTTAACGTGGTTTTGCCCGTTTAAGTTTATTATTGTGTTATAGTCAAATTGTACAAAGTATTTTTATAAAATATAACCTATGTGTTATTCTGATATATAAGCTATACGATTATTAAGTTTCATCTGATTCCATTAATTAGTTTATGCGTGAAAGGCGTTTGTACAGTAATCTCCAGAAACGGCTAACCTGGATGTCAATTTAAAATATTTAATTCGGAAATGTTGCAAATAATCTTTATTAGTTTGGCTCAAATTTTAGTTTTCAATGTAAAGATATTGTCTTAAAAGTGATAATATTATTAGAATAAGATAGTAATTGAGATTAATAAATAAAATAGTGTAATTAAAGCTAGTGAAGTCACTAACGGGTGCCTGGTTTATTCAATTTTTTACTAAAAAAAGATAATTTACGGCACTACGGTGTTAATGTCACTGTTATATATTTTTCTTTAGTAGGTATCGAACCTACAACCTGACGTTGATAGTCACATGCCTGTGCCACTGTTCCACTACAGGTCTTAATATTTCTATTAACTTTTTACTATGATCGTTAAAATCATAGAAAAATTCTATAGAAATATTATATAATATACTTTTATAGTAAACATATTTTATGAACGTTTTGACGCTGTATAAAAGAGGAAACTGTTGGTTTTCGGTTACCGAAACAGAACAATCAATCAAATTCACAGCGAAAAATGATTTTCAATGTCCAAAACAAAAAAATAATAGCGGGTTTAATGAAAATAAATTATGATGATAAAAATTTTATGATTTTTTTTTGAATACATACATACACCTTATGTATATAATTATATTTGTTGGTTTTTTTTAATAAATAAATTATAGATCGAAATACACAGCGTTAAGCTCCGCCATTTATCGGGACGTTTCAATTTTGGATAGAAAAACAAAACAGAGTTTTTAAACTATATTCTCTTTGTATTGCTAAGCGGGCACAAGTGAAAAAGCGTGAAGACCTATTTTAAAAATTCACTAAAGCTTGCCATTTTTCGTCGATTAAACGTAAAGTACCCTTCGAGTGCGAGACTCGCTTGGGCTTTTTAGGTACCCAGCAACATAAAAACATTTGTACAAAATCGATAAAAGCTAAAAGAAAAGCGAGTGACATGTCTAAGATAAGTGAAGTCAACAACCAGTTTCCTTCTTGGAGGTTCTTAACACGGCACTTTATTTAACTACTGTAAAGAAATAAAAAGAATCATTTGCCTCAAGTGAGTATCCACAATGATCATTCGATGGTCCTAATTGCATTTAGTAACTAACAATTTGTGTATTTGCTTTGTTATCGTGCCATTTCCGTTATTTATACACTATAATTAATGACAGGAAAGTTTAAATTACGCAGAAACAAATATGGTTGAATGTGGGAAGTATCAATAAATATGTTTTGATATAATTAATTACATGATTTATACGTTATACGTTTTCATATTTTAGTTTATTTTTATGTTGTTTAAGAACGGTGTTGAACTCCGCCAGTTTACATGCAATGTTTTAAAAATGAAACAATGTGCGGGCAATAGGATTAATATACCTACCCTGTTATAATTGATACTGCGTGAAGCTGAAATTCATTGTGATAATGTAGAAAATAAAATAAGTTTAACTAATGTATCCATATTTTGTATATTTACTCAAAAATATTAATACGTTTTGTCACATAATATTATGAATATAAATATTTTTCAGCTTCACATTGTATACTGCAGATAAAAGGGTAAAGAACTTGGGAACCTAGTGTTAAGAAACTCCGTTTCTAATAAGACACTTCCGTTCTCCACTTTCTGCCGAATTCTGGAAAATTGCATGTTAAGTGACGGAACTCATGGCCGCTCTTTGTCTCATTAGCAGAGCGAGGAAGTGAACATATTAAACATTTTGCTTCCTTGAATAGGAACCGGACCCACAATTTGTAATTTAAAATTCCCCTGCGCCACGACTCTCTTCTAATAAATCATGTACATTGTACGTACATACAAGTGATTTTGTAATTGATTGATACGTGTACACGCCTATCAATCACACGCTTACATTACAACTAAGCTCATCGTTAAGTAAAAGCTCAATATCTATAATTATAACACAGTTATAGATTTACTATAACTGATCATTTTACATGGAAGATATATAAAAATAAATCTTATAGGAAACGTATTATATAACATGGTCCAAAATGTTTGTGTGATTTTAAATTTTCTTTTATTTGTTGAGTTCCACTAGTCAACATGCAATTTAATTTACGGCAAAAAGTGCGGAACGGAACGGCGTCTTAACAATAGGTTCCCAAGTTCCCCCTTTCATATCCTGTCATATGCCGGATACAGAGTAAAGCTGTTATTTCTGCATTTTCTATGTAACTTGCCACGTAATCAAAATGTGTATTCTTTTTATTTAAATTGTGTTTCTATCTTCAGTTTACACTAACACTATTTTTTTTTAAAGGCGTCTCAATATAAAAAAAGAAAACAACGGGATGACATATTTTTTTCAATTTGCAAATGGTAGATTTTAATGTCTATTGTATGATGGAATTCAACGCTGCGCTTTTATGATCCTCAACGTTTCAAGTATAATATAATATTTTCTAAACGATAGCCTCACCTTCACTTTGCGAGAGAAACGAGTGGTCGTTAAGTCTCAAGATATCGTATGACGTGATGTAAACGTAATATTAACTTGATATTATAAAGATACTGTATGTGGCTGTAGTAAAGGCTAAGACGCTAACATAAAAGGATAAGGCACCTGGACACTTAGTGTTAAGACACTCCGTTCCCAATAAGGTATTTCCGTTGTTTCCTTTCTGCTGATTTCTGGATCTGGAGCCATTGTGTGTTGAGTATCGGAATTCAATGTCGCGATTTGTTTCACAACCATAACGTGGAAATGAAAATAATAAACATTTCACTTCCCCGAGTGGGAATCGTCCTCGTGCAGGAATCGAGCTCACACTATCCGAAGCCATGTAAACATAAACGTAATAATAACTAGATATTATACAGACACTGTATGTGGCTGTAGTAAAGACATTTTATATTTGAGCTTTGCACCGTATGCTGCATATAATGTCTGAAAGATTACACTGTTTAAACATTCCGTTTCCCACACATCGTTCTATTCTCAAGACATTTCGTGTCACAGTGTGGAACACAACGCCGCTCTTTGTCTTATTACTACATCTAGGAATCTATATTAATGCTCCAAATAGAATTTGAACTCAGAACTGTCGCGCTTACTTGGTCTCAAATTATCTGTACATAACTTATTAATAATATAGAATTTAATATTTATTTTTATCATACCATTATTTAGGTCTAAATCTTCCGTTATTTCCTTAGAATTTCATTTAAATAAGATATTTCTTTGTTTCAAGCTAATATAATGAGACTGGGGTAACAATAACTTAAATATAAATCTCGCAAATGGTGTTCTATTGTAATAATCTTATTTAATAATGTTGCAGATTTACGGACACCTTTTATGAAAAGGCAAATAATATTTTAATATTATTTCATTACTAGCGATCAACCGGCGGCTTCGCCTGCGTTGGCGAGCGAAGCGAGCAGAGGGCGGAGCCCCCTAGTATATAATATAGAAAAGTAAAAAATAAACATATTATTTATAATTTTCCAAGCATGGCCGCTACGTGTAGCAGTTCCGCAATCACGTCGCAGGTCAAGCCAATTACGTGTGACTCTGACGGCGTCTGAATGTAATCTATTTGAGGATAGATTTTTGCAGGTGTTAGTTAAAAACGCCTTGGCTTTTGTGTTTGGGTGTTTTATTAATAATTTTCTATATTAAATTCACACTACATCCCGCATGAGGCAGGTAGAGGGAATTTGGGAATATAGTGATACTCCATTCCGTTACCCATTTTCCGCCGATTTGGTGCATTGCCTGTTGAGTGGCGGAGCTCAACGCCGCGCTTTGCCTTGTCACCAGAGCGAGAACTGAAAATATAAAATATATTATTTTCCACACGAAACGAATATCGTAATTTGTCTTCCTAAGATTTGAAAATTAAATATTTTGTATTTTTTTATATTTATATTTCTAAAGGCAACGTTTATAAAACGTCAAGCTTAATAACAAACGTTATGCTTATGTACCACAACGACTAACGATCTTTACTATTTTTAAAATGTTATAGGATATTAAATATATTAGGATAGAAAAATATTAATTTTGAAACCGTATAATAATTTGAATGTAGCAGCATTTGAACATGCGCCTTTTGGAAACCGTGCAAGCATTATGATATACTTTTAACGAATTGTCTTTGGGTAGCAGAAATTTGTAAAATGAAATCCTAACAGAGAGGTGCTTAAATAAGTAGCAAAAAGCGTATAAGTGTTTCGACGTAGCTTGATGAAAATGTATGGCTTAATTAGTGTGAAAGATACTTCGTCCAACATTGTACAAATCCTATGAGCACATTCAGTTGAATTTTTGAGGCATTGAGTGTTCAGTGGCAGAAATCAACATCATATTTTATCTCCTTACCAGAACAAAGAAATTAAAAAGTTAAATATTTTATTCACTCAAGTGCGAATCGAACCCACATCCGTCAGATTTCCAGTCTTTCACTTGCGCCACGATGGCCTCGAGTAAACCTTACAAAGATAAAACATTGATTAATGCAAAAAACAGTAAACGTAGAATAATAATTCAGAAAAACCGTCGCTTAGTCCAGTTTTTAATTAAAAAATATAGTAATATTAAAAGAGAGAAAAAATTAAACTATCATCACGAGATCCAAAATTGTACGAATTTTAATCCCGATCTACACGCACACGCAGCTTATTGTAAACGGAACAGAATGTGAGTTAGATCCCCAATTGAAGAAGTTAAATAATGAATATTTTCAAATGTAATATTTAATGTTTTTATTTCTTCGCTTTTGAAACATCGCAAAGCGCTGCGTTAAATTACATCACTCTATAAGCAATTCCTCTAGAATTCAGCAGAAAGTAAACAACGGAAATATATTATTGGTAACGGAGTGTATTAACAGTAGCTGTCCAGGTGCCTCCTTTTATGTTACGGGTTACATCGTGAAACTAAAATATGTAATGTCTTTGACTACAGCCACATAAAGTGTCCTTATAATATCAAGTTAATATTACGTTTACGTTAACATCGCGTCATAGGATATCCTGAGACTTAACGACAACTTGTTTCCTTCGCAAAATGAAGGTGATGCTATCATTTAGAAAATATTATATTATACTTGAAACCTGTGAGAACGGCATGCTTTGTTCCATTATTAGAACGAAAAAATAAAAATAATATTAAACACTTCCTCGATTGGGAATTGTCCTCATGTAGGAGTCGAACCCACACTATCTGATGCGATGTAAACGTAAACGTAATGTTAACTTGATGTTATACAGATACTATATGTGGCTGTAGTAAAGACATTTTATATTTTAGCTTCACATCATATACTGCATATTGCATCTGAAGGAATACAGCATAAAGACATTTCGTTCCCAACGCGTGTCCCATTTCATGTTACTCTTATTACCACGAGGAAATGAAATACAGATTCCCCAAACAGAATTCGAACTCGGAACTAACGCGCTTATTACGTTTGCAACACGTCCATGTCAAATTTTCCGTATATACTCGATTATTAATATTGAATTTAATATTTACTTTTATCATACTATTATTTAGGCCTCAATATTCCGTTATTTCCATAGAATTTAATTTAAAATTAATAAGACATTTCTTTGTTTCAAGCTAATATAATGAGACTGGGGAAACAATAACTTAAATATAAATCTCTCAAATGGTGTTCTATTGTAATAATCTTATTTGATAATAATGCAGATTTGCGGACACCTTTTATGAAAAGGCTAATATAATATTTTAATATTATCTCATTACTAGCGACCGACTGGCGGCTTCGTCAGCGTTATATAATTATTATATTGTAGCTATACAGTACATTTATTTTACATTGATTGTAGCGGAGATGTTATTTCGATGTACCTATAGGATTTATTACTGTTAAGTTTCCTCTATATCAGCTTAGTGAATTTTGTGTAAAAGTTGAACAAACGTGCTTCCTTACAATTTTTTTATATTTATTATATTAAAATTTGCTCAAGGAACTTACTAGATTTCTTCTGATAACTTCTACATGCCGCGTACGCATAAAGTGTGAAACTAAAACGAAAATACCTTATGGAGTCTTAATGTTCTCAAAATAAAGTATTAAAAAAATAAGCATCTAATTTATAATTTTCCAAACACGGTCGCTACGTGTAGCAGTGCCGCAATCACGTCGCAGGTCAATCCAATTACGTGTGACTCTGACGGCGGCTTAATTTAATCTATATGAGGATAGATTATTGCAGGTGTTAGTTGAGAACGCCTTGGATTTTGTGTATGTTTTTATTATTTTCTATACTAAATTTTCTCTGTTTTTCGCATGCGGAAGGTTACTTGGGAACCTAGTGTTAATTATAAAACCCGTTCCACTTCCGTTCCCCATTTTTCACCGAATTAGAGGTATTGCGTGTTGAATGGCGGATATCAACGCCGCGCTTTGCCTTGTTACCCGAGCGAAAAATTTGGTGTGTGTTCTACAGTGAGAGATTTCCGAGGGGCACATTCTGCCAATTTTTTTAGGCATTGAATGTTTAGTGGCAGAACTCAATATCATGTTTTGACTCATTACCAGAGCGAGGAAATGAATAAATTAAATAGTTAATTCACCTAAGCAGGAGTCAAACCCAAACTGTCAGGTTTCGTCACTCACTTGCGTCACGATGGCCTCAAGTTAAGCTTTACAAAGAAAAAACGTTGATTAATACAAAAATTGTAGAGTTAGAATATTAATCTAGAAAAACAGTAGCTTAGTTAACATTTTAATTTAAAAATATAGTAATATTAAAAGAAAGGAAAAATAAATGTATCAACATAAGATATAAAATTGTATGAATTTTAAACCTAAACAACCTCGCTCTAGTAACTAGAAACCGAGGCGCTGATTGCCGCCACTCGACAGACAATGTCTTACAAAAGAGGCTTTGCGGAGGAACAAAGTGTCTTGAAAATAGGTTCGCTCTGCCAAATTCCCTAATATGCTCTTCGTACACCTTATACATTTAAATCAATAAACATTAATCATATTAATCACCCCATAGTTTTACACGTGTAAGTATTATGTGAAAATTACGTAAGTTACAAACTTTGATACTTTATAGACTCTGTTATGCATGTTCTTACATGGAAACTGTGGGAAGCTTTACTTTGAAAAGTTTTGTCTAGAACTTAATTTTATAAGCTTGTAATTAGTAGCCCGTCATGGCAGGCTGTGGACTCAATCCCTAGTCAAACAAAATTAAATATAAAATATTAAAATTTTTATTACTTTTCCACGTTAACAGATAACGTGGAAAAGTGATTTTAACGACATTAAATTCCACCACTCAATACACAATGGTTCCAGAATTTGGCGATAATTGAGGAACGAGCGACTTTTAATGTAATTGGACTATTTAATACTAGGTACCCATGTCCCCTCTGTCTATCCCGTTATATAAAGGGTATACAGTGAAATTATAAAAAAATTGTCTATGCTTATCATTGCTATCATTTTCCACTTTCAGCATAAATTCGAAACATAAATAAATGTATGTTTTATATTTTTTGATTGGGCCCTATGTTATTGGCCAATGGCTTCAACAGCGTCATTGAACTTGGAGACCAAGTCAGAAATTTCCCTTTACTTTGACTTGACCTTGTTAAAAGCTTGACTTAATCTTAGAAGATATCTATATCACATATTTAGTCTATCAAAGACACTACTTGGTACTTTTGGAGAGTTATAGCCATGACTCTCTCGTACCGAGTCACTATATTGGAAAGAAAAAAAATTAAGAGACGTGGGACTGCAAACTCGACAGGCTGAGGATTCAATCTCCACTCGAGAAAATGAAATATTAAATATGTTCATATCCTCGCTTTATTACCGAAGAGATATATGGCGTTCCGCCATTCAACACGTACTACTTTCAGTTACGGTAGGTTTCCAGATTGCCTCAATTTCCCATGATTTTGAAATACATGAATGAAGCTAAAAAAAACAAAGCAAATTGAATATAATAATGACTTTTATGTCGAAAATCCAAGTTACTAATAATACATTCAATCATTTTGAATAATCATAAAATATAATATTATTCTAATTATAAATATAAAATTAAAGCTTCTTTTAATCGCGGCTACATTAGTAATTTAGAGAGTACTGTCTTGAGCACTTTTCTCTTGAATTGATTATTTATTCAAGACGCTGCTAAAGTATTGAAGTAACCGCGCTTATATCTATGAGTCAAGTGTTGTATAATCATAGAATGAAATAAATTAAAAAGCCTGATACACACGGTTGTGGGTTTGATTTCCATTTGGGGATAGAGATTATTTTAATTTCTTCACTCACTCAGCTCCACACAAAATTATCTTTGCCTATCCCGCACATGGCAGGGTAGGCAGAGAGAACTGGCGAGCCTACTGTTAAGACACTCCGTTCCGTTCCCCGTTTTCTGCCGAATTTGAGGCATTGCGTGTGGAGTAAATATTTCATTTCCTTGAACCTAACTCCTGTCTCGTTTACAGCTACATGCTCGTGCCGCGTCGCCGCGATAGGCCTCAATTTCCTGGGACGCGACAGTTTTTGCCTCACTATGTATCGACAGACTTTTAAATTAAAAATATTTTATCAAATTAATTACTATTTTTATATAATAAAAAGGCCTTAAATCATGGCAACGACCCCGTGAAAGTCCTCTGGTGTTAGGGCGGAAGCGCTCATTTATATTTTTCATACAATATATGTATAATTTCTCGCCTGGTAAAGAAACGGCACCTGTAAATATAGGGCATTGAGCGCCATCATTCAACACGCAATGTCTAGGAGAATCAGTGAAAAATTAGGAAAGGGGTCTTAATGGAAACGGTGCGTCCTAACGCTAGACGTTCCCTTTACGTATGTACCTGCTATGTGCGGGATACGGCATGAATAAAAAAGGGGGATAAAAATGGGTACCATAAAATACGTTTTCTTTTAGTATACTTTATGTCCTTTGTGTGACTTTCCGGGTTTCAGTTGCTATTCCATAATAAATTGGCAGCTTAAAGCTTCATGGATTTTGTACACGTTAAGCCGATTGTATCGAATTTAGTAGATTTTTGCTATTTGTATCTATTTTTGATAATGATCTTCGGTCTAGTTTGATGCATTATTTATTAAAAGGTCTGTCGTCATGCAGGGCCACAAGCATATAATGTAAATGCGGCAGGTTGTAGGTTCGATACCCACTCTAGGAAATAAGATATTTAATATTATTAAATCAAATATTTAAAATTTCTCTTTCTTCACTCTGGTAACAAGCCAAAGGGGAAGTACGGGGAAAGTACAGGGTGTCTTAACACTAGGTTCCCAAGTTTCCTTTGCTAATAATATTGTAAGCGGGATTCATTGTGAAGCTGAGTTATAATTTATTTGTTAGATCTAACTTGATAGTTCTGAACTCAGTTACCAAGCTGTTGAAAATGTTATGAGAAAATTTACCAGAAAGCGGCATTGGATTCCCCAACACCTGAAGGCTTATAAAAGTTACTCTCATTGTGTGTTATAATATTTTTTCACTGTGTCTCGTAAATCTCGACTATCCAAACAAAGTACTGAGTAGTAAAGAAGCTTACGTCATTACAATGAGTGAACTACTTCATATATTACTTCTACATTGACAGTGATGTCTTTTAAAGTCGAACATTTTGCTATCGTAACACAATGACTTCATGAGAATAGTTCCTGTTCAAATATAATTTAAATAGATACGTCAGTAGCATATTTCATATGTAGATTACATGGAGAAAGGTTAAAAATCAATTACTTTATTTTTATCTTTCTTAGTTACAACGAATGAAATGAAAGGTACCTTTTATTATTATTATTAGAAAAATATCAACTAAATACTCTCCTTTAGCAAAAGCTCGTTGAACGTATGTAGTAAAAACACCACAGATAGTGCTTAACCTCTTTTTGAAGTCAAATTGAGAGGGTAATTATGAGGGTATTAAGATACTTGTGCTTCCTACTCTCCGCTCTAGAATTTTTATAAAGCTTGGGCAATAAGTCTATATCTGTTATTTACTATTCATTTCTACTAATAAGACATTGCCAGGGAACCTGGTTTGGTAAAGAGGCAAAGCGTGGTCTTGAATTCAGCCGTTCAACTCGAAATCTTCAACAATTCGGCGGAAAATGGGTTTTTTTAGGTTTCACTACGTTTCCAGATATCATCTTGCCAAATAAGAATGGTTTAGTTTATTCAAAATAAAAATACAAAGCAAAAGCAGAGAGCTGTGTCACTACATAAATTTTATACAAAGTGTCTAACCAAATGATAAACAAAGCGGCCATTACAAATTTAATATCTCAAAGACTCTAAAAGAACTACAAACAACAGACTCCTGAGTATTCTCCGCAAGTATTTATTTTTGCCATTTAATGACAAAAGAAAAGCTCCACTAAGATGAAAGATCGAAAACGCGTTATTTTTCGAAATAATAAGTTATATTTCTTTAATTTTGTAACTGAGACACCTGCGTCTTTGTAAAAATATTGAATTTAAACTTTAAAGGTAGAGATACCAAAATTAAATATCTTAATTAGAGGCAGGCCTCGGCGTCGTGACGCAGAGGCATCAGCGTGTGACTGTAAAAGCACCAGGTTGTGGGTTTGATCCCCACGCGAGGAAATCAATATTAAATATTTTATTTAAAAATATTAAATATTTTCAAATGAAATATTTCAAAATGTTAAGTTTCGCCGCCTTAAGTTCGGCAGAAAGTGGGGAATGGATGGAGTGTTTTAACACCAGGATCCCTCTGCCCACCCTGCCATGTGCGGAATACAGTGTGAGGTTAAGAAAGAAATTTCTTATACATGATATTAGAAAAAAATCGTAAACAGCATCATAAACTCAGCATCACGCTGTATCCCGAACATTGCAGGGTAGGCACAAGGAACTTGGGAACCTAGTGTTATAACACTCATTTTGCTTCCTACTGTTTACTGAATTTGA
>DWMZ01003261.1:0-12960 GCA_018249855.1 Eueides tales michaeli | reverse complement strand
TGCAATAAGTTCTACTTGTGATTTAAGTAGGCCAAGGGACTTCCATACAAGTGTCTTGAACGTATTAAATTCAGCTGATAAATTTTTTACGGTAGGTATTGAAGCCGCCGAACTAGACTTAGATAGGTTCTTCTCAAACTCGCCCATTCTAGAGGAAAACATAGAGGAGAGCTCCTCCATATTCTTGAGAAGCTGATTCACTGGTGTCTCCATAGTTATGTTAATTATTTAGCGTAGAAAATGTGTAAGAAAGTTTTGTAATAATCAACTTAGCACAGTTTTATAAATTTTAACACATAGGTACACTTAATTTCTATTAATTTAAAAAAATATATATAGAGCACACAAAAACACGTCTACACACTTTGGCGTCTACCCGCAAAAAAAAAGTACCATAGGCGACCTTATCCCTAAAATAGCTATTTTTTCAGGTAACCTAGAAGCATACCATTATAGCTGCTTGAGAGCCTTCAAAATGTATGTATACGGTTCATATTTGGTCACTATCACTACTTTAAGATAATGTTTTCTATACAAAATTTATTTTGACGATAAATAATAATATTTATTTGGACGACAGCCGACGATTATAACTTAAGCGAATACGATAACTTTTCCCAGTCAAGCATTATACTAATTGCAAATCTTCATACGAAAACGACAACAAAACGGCGGCGTTTCCCCTGCACCGCGCATGATGCGCCGCCCCCATGTGGTAGCAAATTTTATAGACCTAATCACGTCAAAATCTTAAAATAATAGACTCGTGTTCTATTACAACTTTTTATTACTCTCCATGCTTTATAATATAAAGCATTTCCAACAAAACCACTAAAACCTATTTTACTGCTATAATATAGCACAGAATATTTAAATTGTCTATCATATCAAAGAACTTTATCTAATTCGCCATTTTCCATTTTTTGAAAAAACTATATTATATAGGTATTCTTTCCAGGCAACCTGGAAGCATACCATTATAGCTAAGGGCAAAAAGTTTTATTCAAATCCATCCAGTAGAAAAAAAAACAAATGTGCAAACGAACAAACGGGCAAATTGAGAAAACAGACAGACACAAACTCAAAATGTGGCTGCCTCATTAATACGGCTGTTGGTAATTGGTGGTGATCAGCACCTAGTTGTGCATCACATTCGTCACAGTTCTCCAGAGATCATAAATTATATGTGCAAATACGATCAGGCGTATATCTTGTTGGGTAAAAATTATTGATTCTCGAGATATTGTATGTCTATCACGATCAGCAGCAAGTCGTGTAACACGTTCGTCACTGTTTTCCAGAGATCTTAAATTAGATGAAAATACTAAATGCTCACCAAGCTCAATGACTTTTGTGAAGACAGCATTTCACGGGCCAACAAAGTGCACAGGCGTGTTTTCGTTCGCTCTGTATTACTTATGAAAAGTAATTCAGTGTATGGATGTACTTAAGTTTATATACTTGTGCTAATTTGATTGTCACTAAAATCTCTCTTAGACTTTTAACACTATATAATTAAGCAGTATAGCAAAAATTTGGAAGAACTTTCATTTATGTTTTCCTCTAGAATGGGTGACTTTAAGAAAAGCCTGTCATAATCTGGCCCTACAGCTCCAACACCCACCTTAAAATCACTATCAGCCGAATTTCAAGACAAAAAATATGGAAAAGTCTTGGCTTACTAAAATTACAGGTAGAGCTTATTGTTTCTGGCATAGACCATTTGGAGACATATTCACGAAGAAAGGTTCTTCTTATTCATGGCGTAAGGGAAGACAAAATCGAAAATGTGCTGCAGCAAGTTACCGGAATATTATCTAGCCAGATGAAGTTACCAGATCTTCAGCAATCAAATCGTGCCATAGATTGAGCGTCAAAAATTACAGTTCAAGGTCCATTTTAGTCAGATGTTATGATTTTCAGCTTAGTTCTAGTATGTGCAAAGCTAAAACAATTTTAAAGGACAGTAAAATAACAATTACGGATTTTCTAACCAAAGCTCGTCAAGAGGTCATCATAACAGCTCGTATACTTTATGGAATCAAAAAATGCTGGACAGTTGTTGGAGTCATTATTGTATTTCTTCGTAACAAAGATAAAACTAAAATTTCGTCGCTGTCCGAGCTCAATAAGTTATTAAAAGAACATCTTGCTATGATTTCCAATGACAATAACTAAACGTAAACGGCTTCAGCTTTGTTTTTACTATCCCAATTCTGTCAGCTTTTACGTAAATATATGCTTTTCTACGTTTTATTTTTTGAAGGGAAGACAAACAGTTTAAATAGTTTCAGATTGTAAGTGACATTATTTAAAGATTTAGTTGCTGTCCGCACTATGTTCACCCAAGCCTTAAAGTATTTTTAAGCATAATAACCATTTAGTTCTAGAGTTACTTTAGTAAATATTTTCCAATGAGCCACAATATTTACCAAGGTAATCAATTTTAGACACTGATTAGAAATATTATGCAAATTAAAATATTTCTTTGGACACTATGTTGGCAGTTTTTCTCTTAGGGGTCTGTATATACAGACCTGAAACATTAGAGACTCGCGAAAAAGCAACATAGAGTTGTCCATGGGCAAAACAACCAATCCTTAAGTCGATACCAGCGGCTTTAAGCGTTTGTCCCTGTGACTAAATTAATTGTCATTGCAAAGTAAGTTCTCACAGAGAAGTTTTTGACGGGAAATTAAGTACGCTTAAATTGAAACAGAAAATTGTTGGGTATAAGTGGTATGCGTGGTAAAAACACGATTTCACCAGCAACACACTCAGTGAAAATTTCAGCTTCAATAACTTTTCTTTATAATACTTTAGGTCTTAAGCAGCATTCGCGGCCCCAGGGCAGCATCCTCTCTCCGGCTCTCTACGCGCTTTTCACTGATGACATCCCCACAGGGCCGGACACTATGTTGGCGTTATACGCCGACGACATAGCCCTGTTGGCTAAGTCGCTGAACATGCAACACGCAGCAACCAAGCTCCAGCGCGCTCTCGACCTGCTGCCCGCCTGGCTGGCGGAGTGGAGGCTCGCCATCAACGTGGCGAAGACTCAGACCATCGCGTTCGGGTCAGACCGCCGTCTGCCTCCTCCGCTCAGCTTACAGGGCCAGCAGGTCCCCTGGAGCAACACTGCCACCTACCTCGGCGTCGCAATCGAGACGAGTAGCGCTACACCTGCTACGCCCGCTGTTCAGATCCAAGTTGCCGCTGCGTACCAAGCTGACGCTCTACAAGACGTACGTGAGACCACATCTCACGTACGCCTCTCCAGCATGGTACGCCCTACTCAGCCCACGCCTGAAGAGCAACCTGCAGGTGGTCCAGAACCTCGCCCTCCGGCGAGTGACCCAGGCTCCATTCTTCGTGCGCAATGCAACTCTGCATCGCGACATGAGGATGGAAAGCCTGGAGGTACACATCGGCCGGCTCGCGACGAACGCGTTCCGCCGCGCCGATGCTTCGGACCACCTGCACCTGCAGGACATCGCCCCTTGGCACACTCGGCCGCCAGACGCAAGGCGTCTACCCAGAGACCTCCTTTCCTCTCCTGATTCCGACTCCTGAGCTGCCACCTCGGTCGCTGGTCGTCTAAGCTGGGCCTCCCCCGGGCAACCGGAGGTCTCACCCGGCTGGGCTGACCGCCCAGGTGGCGCACAGCTCATCCTTCCTCATTGAATCATATCCCCTACACCTGCGACTAAAACGCAGGTGTTTGTATTTCCCTAGGGCAATGCCCGTCCCAATGACGGGCTCATTTCGATGAGCGGAGTTAGAGACCTCGGAAGAGGGCCCATAAGCCCTGAGTCCGATTCCCTGCTCAAGGGCAGGATGGAAGAGTTCACGGACCACGAAAAGTTTCACGATCGGCGACGCTGTAAAGACCATCCCAGGTCAACAGCATTTTAGTCACTCAGAAAAAAAAATCACCGCGAGCGTTCTAGCTCGCGGCAGCGACCACTATTGCCAGACGACACCTCAGACGAGATGGAAGAAGCTCCACCGCTTCCGGCCCGGTCCCAGGCCTCCAGCCTGATGGCACCGGCTAACCCTGCGACCATGAGAGGAGGCAGAAGACAGAAGAAACGCAGCGCGCTAAAACGGCGCCTCCCGGCTCTGCCCCCCAACCTACTACTCCGGCCCCCAACGCCGGAAGAAAGACGCCATAGACCAGTACCAGTCAGCCGGCCCAGCTCGCCATTGACAGAGTCATCGACACATTCAAGAAGGTCCTCATTGCCTTGAGGGAGGGTAAGTACAGAGACCCGGTCGAGTGCGTCCTTGACGTCATGAAAAATCTTATCAATGGCTGAGCAACTACGCCGCGGGATTGAGGAGGCGGACGTCTTACGTTATGATACCCCCTCGCTACAACCTATGAGGGGGCTCATTGTAGCCGTGTGAAAGAAGATAGTGTTCTGCCAGCTGCCAGACATCAGCGCCCAGTCGTTCCAGTCTCTGGGCGTCGATATACAACAGGGTTCCAGGGCGCTGCGAGTTTACGCCGTGTACCGCCCGTGTTCCAGTACCTTGATGACCAGCGAAGTCCACGATCTCCTCAGTGGCTCTACTTCAACTCTGGCCGCGGGGGACTGGAACGCGCACCACCCTACCTGGAGGTGCCACTCCGCATGCTCCACCAGACGGCGCCTGTACAACGACTCTACCCGCCATTAGTACTAGGCTCTTTAAAGCCATTCTGCGCCTGGAATATTTCCCTCAGGCGTGGAAGGAGGGCCTAGTCATCATGCTGCCCAAGGCGGGGAAAAACGCAAGACGCCCTGATGGTTATAGATCTATCACGCTTCTCAGCTCGGTGGCCAAGCTGTTCGAGAGGCTTCTTTTGTCGCTTCTCGCGCCACACTACCATCCGCGGCACGAACAGTTTGGCTTCCGCAGCGAGCATTCGACCACGCTTCAAGTGGCCAAGGTGCTTCACTACGTCGCAGCAGCCGCCAACAGGAAGGAGTGCCGTTGCAGCCTTCCTCGACGTAGCCAGCGCCTTCGACCGCGTCTGGCATCCGGGGCTCCTATACAAAATACTCAAATTAGGAGTCCCCTACAGCATCCTGCGTGTCCTCGCCGACTTTCTCCGCGCCAGGACATTCTCCGTGAAGGTGGAGAGTGCAATGTCATGCAGCCACCCCATCACAGCGGGCGTTCTTCAGGGAAGCATCCTTTCACCGACGCTGTATAGCATCTTTACAGATGACATCCCCACAGCCCAGGACGCGATGTTGGCGCTCTACGCCGATGACATCGCCCTGTTGACCACCTCAATCAACCGTCACCACGCAGCAGTTAAGCTCCAAAGCGCACTTGATGATCCTCTTCGGAGCACAGAGACGATTGCCTCCTCCGCCACGCCTACAGGGTGAGCAGGTCCCCTGGAGCAAGCGCATGACCTACCTTGGTGTCGTGATCGACCGACGGCTGAGGATGCACGATCAGGTGAAGAAAGCTGCGAATGCGGGGAAGGTTGCAACCCACTTGCTCCGCCCCTTGTTTCGAGCCAGGCTGTCTCTACGTACGAAGTTGAGCCTAACGAAGTTGTAAAAAACATACATGAAACCTCATCTCACGTATGCTAAACTCGCCCTTCGGTGAGTGACCCAGGCCCCATACTTCGTCTGCAACGCAACTCTGCACCGCAACTTGAAGATGGAGAGCCTGGAGGACCACATCGGCCGGCTCGCGTTTAACGTGTTTCGCCGCGCCGGTGCATCGGACCACGTGCACCTCAAAGACATCGCACCATGGCATACCAGACCGCCGTACGCCAGACGCCTCCCACGCGATATCCTCTCCACTCTAGACTCCTGAGCAACCGCCTCGGTCGCTGGTCGTCTAAGCTGGGCCTCCCCCGGGCAACCGAGGGTCTCACCCGGCTGGGCTGACCGCCCAGGCGGCACGTGCTCATCCCACCTCCCCCGCATCACTCCCCTGTACCTACGTGTCAACCACGTAGGTACTTGAAATCCCCCGGGCATTGCCCACCCAATTGACGCGTCTGTATTCATAGGCGCCGACTGATACCAGGGAAAGAGGGCCATAAGCCCTGATTCCACTTACCCGCTCGCCCTTTCAAAGGCCGAGTGGATGGAAAATAATTCGTTTCCGGCCCGGATTCGCCTGCCCGCCACTGAGAACACTCTCATCGGCACGAGTCATATAGTCTCTTTAGAAAATCCTCAGAATTTTAGTAATAAATTCTCGTTGATTTTAGCCAGCGCTCGTGTGCGCTCGTGACGCGACCCACGACGCCCGTGCGTCATGCCCCTCCGATCGTCCGGACGGGCCCGAAGTTGGACGCCCGCCCGATGATTGCCGAGAGCGGGCACGAAAATAGAAACTTGCGCGACGGTGCGCGGCGTGAGCGATCTTGCTCACGCCAGCCGCCGCAGCCGCCTGCCGGGGATTCGGCTCCCCCGCCAACGGAGACGACACCGCAGCGTGCATCACGCCCAGCTGCCATTAACAGAGAAGCCAGGCCGAAACGGTCCTCCGCCCCTCCCCGCATGGAGGTCGAGCTGTCGCCGATGACACAGCTCAACTCCGACATGCTGGTCGTAGCGGAGCTGGAGAGGCGCGGAGCTCTGTCCAGATCGTTATTGGAACATATTTCCATTTTCCTTAACGATAAAGGCCGAGAGCTCGTGCGCACCAACGGCACCGCTGCCACCGCCGATTGACGACAACCAGCACCATCAGCTCTGACGCCCGTCAGGAGGCCAAGGCCCACCGAGGATGACTCCCCGGTCGAAGAAGCAAAGAGGCCCTGCGGTCAACCGCACCCGGGCGCAAGAAGAGACCTCCGGCTCCTCAACAGAGCCGAGTTTGGACCTGCACTTCCCGCAAGGTCGGCAGCCCGCCGCCGCACCAGACAGCTCCGGACTGCAGGACCGAGCCGCCTGACGCAACCAGCGACCGCTCAGCAGGCACCGACGCTCGACTCCGCTCCGGTGTCAAAGCCGCGCTACCCGCCACTAATTGTAGATAACTTCCCCGACTGGGCGTCCCATTTTAGAACGCTCAGAGAAAGAATCGGGCACGCACCAAACGCTCGCCCCTTCGGATGCGGAGTCCGATTTACTCCCGGCTCGGAAGAGGAGTACCGAATCATACAACGGTACCTGTCCGAGCTGGAGAAGACGCATCGCCTGTCGTGGCTCTCCTACGCTCTCCCTTCCGAGATGAGTAGGAAGGTAGCAATTAGGGGACTACCGGCCACCACCAATTCAGAAGAAATTACCTAGGCGCTAGCAGACCTCGGCTTTCGAGCAGAATATGTACGACCAATCAGAGCCAGGATGGGAAGGCCGGGCTGCATATTCTTTGCGATTCTTTCCAATTCCCCTGACGTCGTGCCGGCGATATACCAAGTCACCGAGCTCCTATACATGCCTGGCATCAAGATTGAGGCGTGGCGTGCAAAGAGAGGACCGGCGCATTGCCACCGATGCCAGGCATTCCGCCATTCAAGTCACGGATGCCACCGGCGCATGGCCTGTGTCCGCTGTGGCGAGGGGCACCTCGCGAAAGACTGTCAACGTCCTCGCGAGGAACCTGCCACATGCGTCAACTGCGGGGGTCCACACCCCGTCAACCACTCTGCATGCCCGCAAATGAAGAGAGAACAGCTCAACAAACGGGCGGGCAAAAATACCGCTGACTAGAGCTCTAACCTCGACGTCCGCTCCCCGACCTAAGGAGAACATGGTTGCCGCGGAAGTGCAAGCAACCACACTCATGGCTCCGACGAACCTTCCAACCGAAAGGGGCAGGACCGGAGCAGGGAAGGAGAAGAAGGCCACCACCAACAGCAGCAGCACCAAAGGCTGCTACCGCGACACACCCACAGCCAGCTCAAAACCAGGCAAACATCCCCGTCGACAGGATACTTGACTCTCTTAAGGAGATACTCATCGCCTTAGGAAAGGGTAGTGACCCTGTCAAGACCGTGTCAGACGGCATGATGCGCATCATTCAAAATGAGTGAACTGCGCATCATGTATTGGAACATCGCAGGTCTCAGGGGTCGGCTCCACCTCCTGAAGCTGCCAAAGAACAGAGAGTGGATGTAGCACTCCTGCTCAAAGAACAGAGAGTGGATGTAGCACTCATCTGCGAGACACTATGCGAGGAAAAGGACCGCATCAACCTGCTGGGGTACCACACTCTTCAGCTTAATTCGACCTCGGAGGTACCAAGAAGAGGCCTACTAGTGGCGGTGCGGAGGACTCTTGCACATAACCCGCTCCCGTCACTAGACACTCGGCCATTTCAATCCTTTGGAGTCGAAATCCCGTTCAACGGCAAAACACTCCGAGTCTTCGCAATCTACCGCCCTTCTCGTGATAAACTGGACACAGCTGAGGTGCGAAAGGTGATGAACAGCCCTACTTCGACACTTGCAGCGGGCGACTGGAACGCCAAGCACCCTGCTTGGCGTTGCCGTAACGCCTGCACCACGGGACGACGACTTCAAGAAGACGCTGAGAGACATGGTTACGAGATAGTGGGCCCTGACAAGCCCACTCACTTCTCTCACAACAGTAGCTACCTCCCCAGCACAATCGACCTCGTGGTGCACTGAGGCCTCAGCGCGCTTCACCTGGAAACCCTTCCTTCAGCCTTCGCTTCAGACCACCTGCCTGTGTTAACAACCATTGCAGGCAGGTTGGCGTTGGCAAGAGGTCCGCCAACCAAACCAATCTGCTGGGACCGCTTCCAACAAACAATGGCGAAAACGAATCCTACTTTGGAACCACTTGACAGCCGGCAGACTGTAGATCGGCTGGCAGAAAACCTGGCGTCTACCTGCAGCCTGGTGCCTGGCATATTCGGAGTTACCGAGCTCCTATACATGCCAGGTATCACAATTGAAGCCTAGAGGGGCAAACGTGGCCCGGCTCAATGCCACAGGTGTCAGGCCTGCCATCGGCGCAT
Organism: Eueides tales michaeli; assembly: GCA_018249855.1. Taxonomy (NCBI): domain Eukaryota; kingdom Metazoa; phylum Arthropoda; class Insecta; order Lepidoptera; family Nymphalidae; genus Eueides; species Eueides tales. The sequence continues at coordinate 4,005 of DWMZ01003261.1, read as the reverse complement.
GGCCTGCGTGAGGTGCGAAGAGGAGCACTTCATGCGGGACAGCCCGCGCCTCGAGGAGCCAGCGACGTGTGCAAACTGTGGGAGTCCACATCCCGGCAACCACTCGGCGTGCCCCCAGTACCGCCGTGAAGCACGTAACAAGAGGGCCGGCACCGTGGCCCTCACCCAGCAGAGGCCAGCACGCAAGGCTCAACAGCCGGCGTCAGCTCCGGTGACAACCAACATGGTCTCCGCGGACACCCAGGCTGCCAACCTAATGGCACCTGCCATCCTTCCGACCGCCAGAGGGTCTTCTCTTATAGCGGTGCGTAGAAGCAACGTGTACCAGCCCTTACCCAATATAGACTCACTGACGTTCCAGTCTCTCAGCGTGGAAGTTCAGCTCGGTGATAAACCTCGAGTGTTCGCTGTTTACCGCGCAATCACTTACTGGCCACTAAGGAAGTACGCGACATGCTGAACCGCACAACCCCGACGATAGCAGCCGGGGACTGGAACGTCAAACACCCAGCGTGGAGGTGCCATGCCGCATGCACTAACGGAAGGCGGTTGTTCGAGGACGCACCGCGGCATGGCTATGACATCTTTGGACCTGACGAGCCGACCCACTATTCCGTCAATCGCACGCACATGCCTAGCACCATAGATCTGGTAGTGCACAGGGGTGTGGATGGGCTGACGCTGGAGGTGCTGAAGCCACTGTCGAAACCGTCATTTTTGGCTCCCAGGCCGTCTGCCCTGGCCAAAGAGAAACCAGTCGCCACTACCAGTGAGATCAGTGTACCCACTGGTACCAGCACGCCGATTACAATCTCGGTAACGTGTACCGATGCCCTTCGCGTGCCTAGTACGAGCCACGTGCAAGCTGCCGCACCGCCTCCTGCCCCTGCGAGACCTAAATTTCCGCCCCTCGTTGTGGAAGTTTTTCCAAACTGGACGTCACACTTCAATACGCTGCAACAGAAGTTAGGCCACGCTCCCAATGCGTTTGGAAAGGGCGTTACATTTTCCCCTTGCTCGGAGGCCGAGTACTGCACAGTGCAGCGGTACCTCTCCGAGCTTGAAAAAACCCAGCCGCTCTCCTGGTTTTCTTACGCTCTGCCAGGGGAGATGAGCAAGAAGGCCATAAGGGGACTGCCAACTACTACGACGCCCGAAAAGATTCAAGAAGCCCTGGCGGACCTCGGATACAAAGCCGAGCATGTCCGCCCTATCAAGGCAAGGAAGGGGAGACCGTGATGCGTGTTCTTCGCGATCCTCGCCAACACCCCGGACCTAGTGCCTGGCATATTTAATGTGACCGAATTGTTATATGCCAGGCGTGAAGATCGAAGCTTGGAAGAGCAGAAAGGGCCTAGCCTAAGGGCCTATCACGCCCTGCGATTCGACACCCACTCTGAAACACCGATGAGGGGGTTGCTCGTTGCCATAAAGAGCATCGTGTTCCGTCAGATGCTAAACCTCGATGCCCAGTCGTTCCAGTCTCTGGGCGTCGAGATTCACCAGTTTGACAGCTACTGAACACTAACTAAAGACTAAAGAAAACTCTCCTTCTTCCTAATATGTGTGACATATTATATAAAACACGCACGTACATGTCTAACAAACATATATATTTTGAGGACAAACAATGCATAAACATACAAACAATATATAAAATATGAACTTTTACTGAACTGCGCTCTTTCAAGTATTATCGAGACAGCCTAGTATCAGCAGCACTCCGTTTATATATTTGTTTTTGCGTCTTAGAATCGACGCCATTGCATCCCATTGCAATTTATTTAACAAGTAAAATCCCTAATAAATTAAACGCGGAGTTGAACACCGCAAATACGACTCTGGTATATACATAGACTTATATCGATTATAAACAGGATACAGAAATAAACACATTTTATAGTTGATTATTCCACAAAATATCAAAGGAACATTTTTTTTTTTTTAAATCTTAAATTTATTTATTTGACAAATAAAAAACACACTATTTCTTATTTTAAATAAATTAAATTTGTTTAACATATAAAATATCAAAAACAAGAATTTTTAGAAAATATTCCTTTTTAAAAAGACCTTTTTATATTAAACCAAAATAAAAAAATGTTAAGCACGAAAAAATATATACAGAAAAAAAATGTACACTACATACAACAAACTTCAACTTTTCTTAAAAATAAAATATAAATAAATAATTCACAAAACACTTTCCAGTTTCCAACAACATAGAAAAATGGAGTATTCAATTGCAGTACTCAACACCGTATAAAATTTAAGTAATTAATTCCACAAGTGAAGATCAAACCCACATTTATTAATAATATAACGTGAAGATTAACATACTAACATTGTTACTATATCCATGTTACATGTTAACATGTTCAACATGTTGGAGGCTCCTCACATACAACACCACGCTGCATCTGTAATGGATTACATTATTTTATTGGAAAAATAAAAAACTGCTTAATTAAAAATCTTCAATTTTAATAATAAATAATACAATTGAATAATAATATTAATGTTGTTTTTTCTTATTACTATTTTGTTTAGCTTCACGCTGTACCCCGCACATAGTAAGGTAGGCAGAGGGAACTCGGGAGGACATTCTGATCACCACTTTTCGCCGAATTTGAAGCATTGCGTGATAAATGAACTTGACTCCGCACTTTGTCTTGTAACCAGAGTGAAGTCCATCATAAGTGCTCGAGTAATAATTAATTTAAACTAAATTTAAAAACGTATAAAAATTTTGAACGAAGCAGGATTTAAACCCGCGCCTCTTGGAATCCGTCCGAGCGCACTGACTCCGTCATCCGTGTTCTCACCAAGCTCCGTCGAAATTCTCATACACTTGTTACAACTTATTTATGTCGTTAGCATCTCTGTATTTTTACAAATTTCTGCCACACAAAGACAATTTGCTATTATACTCCTTTTTGCAAGAGAGAAGGCTATTTATTAAATAGCCTTCTCTAGTAGTTCTTCTAGTGTTACTCCACACTTCAATTTCAATTTCAATTTCAAAGCCTTTATTCCTGATTAATATATGTAACTACATACAAAGGTAAACTTAAAAACTACTTAAAACTACTATCATCAGCGTGCCGATGCACGAAGGCTTCCTCCAACCTTCTCCACTCTGCTTTTATTTTGGCTGTCCTGCTCCACAATGACCCTGCAGTTCTCGTTATTTCATCTGACCACCTTTTTAGGGGTCTTCCTCGTTATCTTTTTATGTTATATCGAGGGGTCCATTCGGTCAATGTCCTAGTCCACTTATCCCTCGACTCTCTGATCATGTGCCCCGTCCAACGCCACTTTAGTTGCTTGATTTTCACTATAGCATCCTCTACTTTAGTTGCTTTTCTTATGTCAACAGCTCTTTTCTTATCTAATTTTTTGTAACCCAAGATACTTCTTTCCATGCTTCTTTGGCAAGTACGCAGTTTGAAGTCAAGTTTTTTTGTCATGGCCCAGGTTTGACAGCCATATGTGAGTATTGGAAGCATACATGTATTGAAAAGTTTTCTTTTTACTTTGGTTGTGTATTGTCTTCCTTTCATTATGTCTTTTAGTGACCAGAACCTTTTCCATGCATTTGTGATTCTCCTATCAATTTCTTGTCCCATTAGGTCAGAAAATGATATTATCTGCCCTAGATAGATATATGACTTCATATATTCAACAGGTTCTTCATCAATATGTATGCTGGATTCAATCCTGTTAGTCATTGCTTTTGTTTTAGCTTTGTTAAAAGTCAAGCCAACCGTTTTACTTGATATTGCAAGGTCTTGTAGCATGCATTGTAAAGATTCTGGGTCGTTTGCTATAAGTACTAAGTCATCAGCAAATCTTAAGTGATTAAGTTTTACTCCGTTAATGTTTACTCCAAGATGGTCCCAGTTCATGGTTCTAATAACTTCCTCTAAAACAGCCGAAAATAACTTTGGTGAGAGCGGATCTCCTTGTCTTACTCCTTTTTGGATTGGAAAGCTTATCCCCTCC
>DWMZ01003260.1:0-12961 GCA_018249855.1 Eueides tales michaeli | reverse complement strand
AAAAAAAGTGAAAGATCTGAAGGTGTTGGACAGTAAAGCGGCGCAGAACCTCTCGATCCTCCTCGGTGGTTCCCTGAAGCACCTCTCCTACGAGCACATCAGAACGTGTATATTGAAATGTGATACCGCAGTGCTCAGTGGTAACGTGTTGGACTTGTTGATACAGGTACGTGGGTGTTGGTTTGAATTTTATTGAGATATATTTATTATCTCTTTCGTTTTATTTTCCTTTTTTGATGAAGCGCAGTGTTGTGATCCGCAGTTAATATGTAATGTCTTGGTCATGAGTTTGTGGGGAGAGTGTTCTAACACTCACTTTTCTCAAGTTATTTGCTTTCTCTACGTATGCGGGATACCAAAAAAATAGACATTTTGTTTTTACGATCTTATGAAGACATACGGACTTGTGAATTAAGGTATTGTTTTAATAATGCCGCCTATAACAGGGTAGGCTAGGGTTAGGTTACTTGACAGGGAACCCTGCGTTAGAAAACTCCGTTCCCATTAGGACACCTCCGCCTGTCACGTTCCCTCTTATTCTGGGGGTATTTTGTGTGTTAAGTGGCGGAATTCAACGCTGCGCTTTGGCCCATTATTAAAAAAAAAATAAAAATATATAAATATTTCATTTTCGTGAATAGGGTCGCTTCACGCTGTATCCCGCATATGACAGGGTAAACAGCGGGAACCTAGTGCTAATATACCCCATTGCATTCCCCACTTTCTGCCGAATTTGATGTATTGCGGGTTGATGCGTGGTACTCAACGCCGCGTTTTGCCTTGTTACCAGAGCCAATAAAATGAAAACATTAAATATTTTAATTTAATTTTTATTTATTCACAGTATCTACCTCCAGCGGATCAATTGAAGAAATTGTCCGAATTAAAGTGCAAAAGTGAAGATTTAACGGAAGCTGAACAATTTGCGGCGACAGTGGCGGATATAAAGCGTTTAACGCCGCGCCTGAGGAGTTTGGCGTTCAGAGAGCATTATAGGGAAATTTTATCGGAGTTGAAGCCTGTGAGTGTTTTTAGTGGGTAGTGGGTTTGATTTTTGGTTAAGTAAAAAATGTGGTATAAAAAAAATTGACTGATCTTTTTAATTTCGAAATTAATTATAAATTGATTGATTTTTTTTTGTTACTATTGTATAAAATAAATATGTTATAATTATATATGAGGCCTGTCGTGGCGCAGGGCTACAAGCGTATGACTGTAAACGATAGGTTGTGGGTTCGATATCCACTCGAGAAAGTAAAATATTTGATATTTTCAGTTTAAATATTTTTATTTCTTTACTCTCGTAACAAGGTAAAGCGCGGCGTTTAGTTCCACTACTATAAACGCAATGCCTTACATTCGGTGGAAAGTGGGGAACTGAACAGAGTACTAGGAAGAGAATTAGGCAGAGGGAACTTGTGAACCTAGTGTTAAGGCAACACTAGGTTCCCAAGTTCCCTCTGCCTACCTTCCCACGAGTGGGATACATCGTGAAGCAGATATATTGCTTTTTGCATTGTCTTTTTTTTCTCTTATATATATATAATATGTTGTTATTTTTTTTCTTCAGGACATAGTATCTGGAACAGCGGCATGTGAGGAAGTCAAGTCTAGTGGAAAATTCGCGAAGATTCTAGAACTTTTATTGTTGTTAGGAAACTATATGAACACTGGATCCAATAATGCTGGCGCGTACGGGTTTGAAATTAGTTTTCTTACTAAGGTACGCTTTTTTTTATTTTTTGATTTTTTTTCCTTTTTTTTGGGAGAATTTGAACACCTTACCCTATGTTTATATATAATACTAGTGATCCGACAGTAGTTTGCTCGGTTTAATTATAATATTTTATTTACTAATATCAATTATTTTCTTGTTCTAATAACATTGTCAGTTTTAAGTCAATATATATATATACATTGAAAACTAAAATTTTATCTAAATAAATAAATATTTGTAGCAATTTTATCGTATCATTATTTAATTTTTTTTTGTCGTATTTTATATATTTATTTTTAAATTGATGTAACTTTTTTTATGTATTAACCTATTTAAATAAATTAAACACTAAATGTTGAAGAATGGTTGCTAAAACATAATATTGAAAACTGCATTTAAATCTGATTAGCCGTTTCTGAGATTAGCGCGTACAAACACACAGACAAACAGACAACAATGTTTAAATATCACTATTTCGGGATCTATTCCATATATATATACAGTGATCAGTTACAGATTTATTATAACTATGGATTTCATTTCCTCGAGTGGGTATCGAACCCCCAACCTGTCGTTTACAGTCACACGCTTGTGCCGCTACGCCACGACGGGCCTCTATATATCTATTATCTTTTTTTTGAGACCTGTCGTGGTGGTTGCAAAAAGAAACACATATGTGTGACTCTAAACGCGACAGGTCGTGGGTTCGATCCCCACTCGAAAAAATTAAATATTTAATGTTTCCATTTCTTCGCTCTCACAACAAGGCGAAGTGGCGGCGTTAAGTTCTGTCACTCAAAAACTTGAAAACGGAACGGAGTGTCTGTCTGTCTATATACCTATTATTGTTTTTTTTATTATTTTTTTTTCTATTTTCTCAATTAAATTTTTATTATTTTTTTTATTTTTCCAGTTAACAGCTACAAAAGATTTGGAGAACAAACAAACATTGCTCCATTATTTAGTAGATACGATAGAAAATAAATTTCCCGATGTATTGAATTTCGCCGAAGAAATGCCGCATATTGATAGGTAATGTATATATATATATTAGTAAGGTTTTTTTGTATGGCGGTACTTAACGCCGCGCTCTGTTTTACTGGTGGTTAGTGGTTTTAGGTCTTTTCTTTATTTTATTATATTTTTTTTTGTTGATTGGTAAATTGAACCCAGGACCGCCGTGTTTCATTGCATCATTGTGGCCTCGTTAATAAAAAAAAATGTTTGTATAATGTTCATATGGTCGTTCAATTATATGAATATAATTTATACGAAATTAAGAATTGTGGCGTGTCGTGGCGCAGGGACTGTAAACGACAGGCTGTGGGTTCGATTCCCCTCTTGAGGAAATTAAATATTTAATTCACAAATTTAATACTTTATGTTTTCATTTCTCCGCTCTGGTAACAAAACGCGGCGGCGTTGAGCTCCGCACTCAATATGCAATGCCTCAAATTCAGCGGAAAATAAGGAACGGAATTGTGTCTGTCTAGTTTCTTTACGCTAGGTTCCCAAGTTCCCTCTGCTTACCCTGCCATGTCACGGATATATCGTGAAGCTAAAAAAATATATTTTATATTTAAAATTAAGATATATAAAAAAAAACACTATTTATTATTTTTTGAAATACAAGAAATATTTAAAAAAATAACAATATATTAAACTAACCGTTTGCACATGGCTTCGCCCGCTTTTCTTCTAGTTATATTATAGCCAAATTATACTTTTTATTAGATTCACGCTGTAGCCCGCACCTTACAAGGTATGCATAAAAAATTTAGTCCAGAATCTAAATACTAGAAAGTGCTAAGTTCCTTCTACCCTGCTACGTGCGGGATACAGCGTGAAACTGAAAAAAAAATAACATTGTTTTTTTTTTACAGAGCAGCGAGAGTGTCAATGGAGAATTTACAAAAGTCATTAAAGAAAATGGAGAACGATATCAGGGCTTTGGAGACTGATTTAAATAATTCAAGAGTTCAACAGAATCCTGATGATTTGTTCAACGAGAATATGAGTGTATCCTTTTAGTTTTGATAAAAAAAATATATTTAATTATATTTTAAACACAAAAATATTAATGTTAAAAACATAAAAAACAACATAAATAAGTTGTAAGCGCGCGTGTAAGCATTTTGACGGCTTGATGAGAACGTATGGTTTAGTTGGTCAGAGAGCTTGGAGGGAAAACAAGAGGCGCGGGCTCAAATCCTGCTACGCAAAATTTTTTATACGTTTTTAAAATTTGAAATGTGACAAATTATTTTAAAACATGTAGTGTTTTTTAAATTTTGTAAAAAAATAGGTAGGCCAAAAATATTTCCTTAATTCCTACTGCCGATTAAAATAATAAAAATTACAATTTGAGACCTGTTGTGGCGCAAAAAGAAACACAAATGCGTGACTCTAAACGCGACAGGTTGTGGGTTCGATCCCCACTCGAAAAAATTAAATATTTAATGTTTCCATTTCTTCGCTCTAACAACAAGACAAAGTGCGGCGTTAAGTTTTATCACTCAAAAATTTGAAAACGCAACGGAGAGTCTTAACACACTAGGTTCCCAAATTCTCCGCCTACTCTACCAAAAACGGGATACAGCGTGATGCTGATAACATTTTTTTTTTAATTTATCTGTATTAAAATAATTTTCCTAATGAAAAAAAAACACAGTCATTCGCGAAAGAGGCGAGAGAGCAGTGCGATCTTCTCCACTCGATGTTCCGCAAAATGGAGGCCCTTTACGGAGAGTTAGCAGAATATTACGTGTTTGATCCGCATAAATATACGCTGGAAGAATTCTTCTCCGATATCAAGACGTTTAAGGATTCGTTTGCTGTGAGTTTTGTGTTGCGGCGTTTAACGCTGGTTTAAAATTATTGTTAAATACTAAATTTAAAAACGTATAAAAATTTGAACGAAGCAGGATTTGAACCCGCGCCTCTTGGAATCCGTCCAAGCGCTCTGACCACTAAACCATTCGTTCTCACCAAGCTCCGTCGATTTTTTTTTTCGTTCGGTGAGAACGAATGGCTTAGTGGTCAGAGCGCTTGGACGGATCCCAAGAGGCGCGGGTTCAAATCCTGCTTCGTTCAAATTTTTATACGTTTTTAAATTTAGTACTTTTCTTTCCTTAGTGCGGAATAACACTTTAAAAATAGTAAAAAAAATATAGTTAGTTTTAAATAGTGGTAGTGAATATGCGATGTCAAACTTAGGTCGGAGTGTTTTTATTCTTCAGTTTCACGTTGTAGTTCGCATATGACAGGGAATGGAGAGGGAATATGGGAACATAGTGTTAGGACACTTTGTTCCTATCGAGACGATTTTGTTCCCTATTTCCCGCCAAATTTAGGACTTTGTCTTGGCTACCAAAGCAAAGAAATGAAAATATTAAATATTTGGTTTCCTCAACATGGGATTTACCTCACAACCTATAGTGGTCATGACGCAATTATTAAATGAATTAAAGTTTATTATTAACTAGCGAACCGCCCGCGGCTCCGCCCGCCGAATTACACAATTTTATTTAACATTTTCAATTACTTTCTTGTTCTAATAACATTATCACTTTTAACACAGTAATAAAATGACAATTAAAATTTTAGTTTATTGTATAAAAATGTTGTAGTGATTTTGTCAAATTTGATAATTTAAATTGACGTAACTGTTTATGTTTAAACTAATTTTAAGAAAACAAACACTACATTTTGAAGAAACTGCCAAAATACAATAGTGGCAAGTTTAAAATCTGATCAGCAGTTTCAGAGATAAGCGCATACAAAAGCATAGACATACAGACAAAATATTACAAAAAAAGACACTATTTTGGGTCCTACTACATAAATAAACGTCCCCTATAAGATATTATTTAATATATCTTCCATGTACAGACAGCGATCGTTTACAGATTTATTATATGTATAGAATATTTCATGAACTCTTCGTGCGTCTTTGAAATTGCGTAAGCACTATTTAATTCATTCTATCTTTCTATTAATACACTCAGAAAATTTAAAAAACTCAATAAATAAGACCAATAAGAAGCCTTAGAAGTGGAGCATTATGTATCATAATGATGATCCTTACTCTAGGTTCCCAGGAACCTAATCTAATCCTTCTCAAACATAATAATTCAACCCCCAGACGGCCCACCAAGAAAACGTAGTAGCCCGAGAAACAGAGGAAAGAGGCCGAAGAGCTCGAGAGGCGCGCGCCCTCGCGGAGCGCGAGAGGCGCGACCGACAACACAGATACAAACAGTTCGTCGACATGGAACAAGCACAAGACGGTGTTATGGACAGGTAAATACTAAAAAAAATATATAAATAATTGAAATTTTTAACGGGATTTGAACCTGTGACCCTTTGCAGTTTAGATCCTTTGATTGACAGTGCCACTATACTATACGTTGTTGTCTCTGTGTTTGAAGTTGTACTAAGTTATTTTTGTTGTTAGCGAGTGAAATTTTATTATTTTTATCATACTGGCCTAGAGGTCTGTTGTGGCAATTCGCAACGACACAAGCGATGGGTTTTGGGTTCAACCCCCGCTTGAAACAATAAAAAAAAATTATATTTTCCACTCTTCGCTCTTACAAATATTTTATTAATATATTGTTATTTGTGGAATTCAACAATACTTTTGAGTATTGTTCCACTTCGGAGAGAGATATAAAATTTGAATATAGTAGTATTTGAACCCGTCGCCTCTTGAAAACCATTAATTATACCTAAGAGGCGTTACTAAATCAAAGTAGATGCAAAACATTTTTCTCTTAAAACTCACTCTCTGTACGTTTTACCAATTATTTAATTACCTCAAGTGGGTATCGAACACACAAGCTCGCTTGTGCCTGCCACGACGGGCCTCTGAATTATATTATAATATTTTTACTATTTTTAAATTGTTATTTCACACTTAGGAAAGAAAAATACTAAATTTAACAACGTATCCAAATTTGGACCAAATTTTCCTTTGGACCAAATAATTAGAATTGTCGTTTGGCTAGAGAGAATGCTGTTTTTTAATGAACAGCATTATCTCTTGCCAAACGACAATTCTAATTATCTTTGGGTAGCGGAAATTTGTAAAAATCTTCCTACAGAGATGCTAACAACATAAATAAGTTGTAACAAGCGCATAAAAATTTCGACGGAGCTTGGTGAGGACGGATGGCTTAGTGGTCAGAGCGTTTGAACGGTTTTCAAGAGGCGCAGGTTCAAATCCTGCTTCGTCCAAATTTTTATAAATTTCTATACGTTTTTTAAATTTAGTATATTATAATAGTTTTTTTTATATAATATTCAAATGTTTCACAGTTTAATGGAGGCGCTACAAAGTGGTTCAGCCTTCAGTAGAGAACGACCCAGAAAGAAGGCCAATCCGCGAGTTGCTGGCGGTAAGATATATGTTTGTTTGTTAATTATATTTATATTGTTTTGGCCTACGTCCCACTAAGCGATCACAACGATCAAAACGCTCCTTTAGTCGTTCCATATACACGTTACTAATGACGTCATGAGTGACGCTCACTCGGAGCCCACAACGACCCATCTATAAAGGTGGGTCGTTGTGAGCGTTGAGAAATATAGCGGCAAGTACAAAAGGAAACGCATTAAAAATGGCGACCGTAAAACTTAGTTTATTTAATGCGGAAATATATATTTTAGTACATGTGAATGTCACTAGTAAATATAATTAAATGAAACTAGCTGAAAAAAAATATTTACATCTTATAATCAGTACAAATACATACATACATTTTTCCTTAATTGTCGATAATATAAACTAACTTTATGAATGAAAACTATGTTCGCTGATTTTTAATTATTTGTGATTTTATTTTTATTGAAAAATTATGACAAATATTTTAAAATTCACTTTCTTGCTATATATATATATATATATATATATTATTTAGTTATTTATCTATACGCTCAAAACAGGCAAATGGAACAGGATACACTGTGGTCGTGAGCGTGGTCGTTGTGAGCGCTTAGTGGAACGTAGCCTTTGTATACAATATATAAAATTATTTTTATTAGTTAATCTATTTCACGTTGACACATATATTTCTTTGTTTTTTCTTTATAGTGACAGTGAATTTATTGATATAAACGATTTAATTAAATATGTGGTCTAAGATTACATATAAATAAACAAAAATTAGGGTTACCCTACTTTTTTTATAATAAAATGTAGTATTTTATTTTAAATTATCAATGATTTTTGCATTATATGTCTGTCACTACATCACTAGGATTCGAATTTCACACTATCATATAGTAAGCACTAAGTCATTACTAACATAAATTGTTTTCCATTAACAATGAGTGCCTGAAATAGGCCTGTCCTGGCGCAGAGGTACAAATGTGCGACTGCAAACGCGACAGGTTGTGGATTCGATTTCCATATGAGGAAATGTATATTTAATATTATCATTCTCTTCTTCTGTGTAAAAGTTAATAGTAAAAAATTTTTTAAAGAGAATTTCGTCACTGAATAGTGCAGGTTCAAATCCTGCGCACATTTTTTTTTTATATGGTATTGTAGTATTGTCATAAGATTCATTTTCGCACGCACTCGCATTAGAGGAGAATGAGGATGAACAGACTTTGGTGCAAGCGATTTTGCAACGTATTGCAGGTAAAATGTTGTATTGGGCACTGTTTTGTAAAGCACTTTTTAATTTTTTGTATTGATTTTTTATAGGTTTTTTGCATTATATCATTTAAAGATAGAAAGAACATGTTATTTACGGTATAAAAAAAATCGTGATACAGCTTCGATTATTCGATTTAGAACTAATTGAGTATTAGGGAAATCGATTTTGGTAATCGTATTGTATCGATTTTTCTTATTGTTTAAGTATATTACTATATTTTAAATAGCAAATGGATATTAAATATATAGTAGTGTAGTCTCATAAAATATGTAAAATTTTATCATATTGGAGCGTTAGTGTAAGTGTTTCCTTGTCATCGATGTTCGGATAATCGAGGCTGAATTTTAATTTATTATATAAGTTTATTTTCTCATTTCAAATTTTATATTTCAAATTAAAAAGTTTTAAATTTTAAATATAAAAGTGTTAATTAGAAAACTATTGATGAAGAATATTTAATTTTATATTATATAAATGAATATGCAGAAACACCATCTATGAGATGCGGTCTCAACTGTAGAAGGAAGTCTTCGCCGAAATTAGAAATATATCGACAAGTTTTTATACAGTTTTTAGTTTTGAATGCTATTTATTTAGTAAATAATTTACTAACATATATATTTTTAGATGTTGTCCGTGTTTTAGTTCGTTTTATGTTTTTTTTTTAATAAATCGATAGATCTACTGAAATCGATTAACAATCGTAACAAATTGCGGTAGGAAAACTCTATCTGTTTCGATTTATTATCTTATTATAAAAATCAATGCGCGGCGTTAAGTTCCGCCACTCAGCACGCAATGCCTCAAATTCGGCGGAAAGTGGGGAACGGTGTGTCTTAACACTAGGTTCCCGGGTTCCCTCTGCCTTGTGTGGGATACAGCGTGAAGCTAAAAAAAAAATCATAATCGATTTAAATTTCAACATCGATTTTGCAATATGGGTAATTAATAACACTTATGTCTTTATTAACATTCTAGTAATATCAAATAATTTGTAATTCAAAAGTATTTCTTTGATTAAAATATTCTCACTTTATTTTAGTAGAATTCTATTTATTTCATTTATTTTGATCGATGTTCTAATTTAAATTTATGTCAAAGTCGTAGTTTGCTTTAGATGTGACATTTGGTTGTTGTAGGTACATATGTGACTTTTAATCGATTTTTTATTTAATTCGATTAATTATATTGCCTATATCATATTCGATAAATTGTATTACCTACAAAAACCACACATTTGCTATTGATGTCGTTCGTCTTCATGTATTTTTAATTTTTTTTTTATATAAATATAATACTTGAACGAATGGCTTAGTGGTCAGAGCGCTTGGACGGATTCCAAGAGGCGCTGGTTCAAATCCTGCTTCGTTCAAATTTTTATACGTTTTTAAATTTAGTATTTTTCTTTCCTAGGTGTGGAATGACACTTTAAATAGTAAAATAGTAAAAATAATAAATATAATAGTAAAAATTATAATAATAAATAGTAAAAATAAATATAATACTGGTTCTACAATCTAATTTAAAAATTTTAATATGGTTGCGAGTTGGAATATAATTTTGCAGAAGTAATATTTTTCCTTTTTCACTGTATAAAATAAATTCTAAAAGTCAACGTTGGGTACTACATTAGCTTGAGGCCTATCGTGGCGCAGTGGCACAAGCGTGTGACTGTATATTCGACAGGTTGTGGGTTCGATCCCCAGTCGAGGGAATGAAAAATTTACATTTTCAACAAGGCAAAGCGCGATGTTGAGTTTCGCCACTCAACACCCATTGCCTCCAATTTGGCTAAAAGTGGGGAACAGAACGGAGTGTATTTAACACTAGGTTCCCAGGTTCCCTCTGCATGTCCTACCATCTTGCGAAATACAGCTAAGTAAGTAAACTAAAAGTAAGAGGACCACATTAATTTTATTACTATTCAAACATATGTCATTCAAATAGACAATTCATTCTGACACTTAACACAGATTATAAATAGTGTGTTTTTTTTTATTTTCTCAGCTGAAAGAAGAGCACAGCTGAACCGATCGCGGTCCCGTTCGGGTCTGACCGGCCCGTTGACTACTCGGGAACTAACAAAGTAAGGTTTTTTTAATTATTTATTTGTATTTTTATATGCATTTGGCTTAAAAATGTTTGGTAATTTTGTTATTTTTTAACATTTAATAATTAAAAGCGTACTAAAGTTATAAAATTAAATTTTAATTAAAAATTGTTAGGGAAAAGTTTATATTAAAAAAATATATATCTTAAGTACGATACTTAAGTATGAAGGTATATGTTGCACTAGCAAGATAATTTGACTGTGAACGTGACAGGTGCGGGTTCAGCTCCATTATGGGGGAATGAAATATTTTTATTTCCTCTTTCTGATAATAAGATATTGCGGGGTTGATTTCCGCCATTAAAAAAAAGGGAAACGAATATAATATTTCTTCCTATATTATTTAAATGATTTTTTTTTGTTTTTCCAGTGAGTTACTGAGTAACGCGTGATGCTTCCACAGTGATACTAGTGCGATACATGTAGCTATAAGTATACAAATATATTAATAATTATATTGACCTATTTTTTGGAGCGTTTTTATATGAAGAGCCTTTTTGGTCTTTATCTTGTGTAAAATTATTATCTGGATTTTTTAAAAAAAATAATTTTTGTCTTTTTTTTGTATAAAAAGAGTGTAAAGTATAAATAATAAAACATATTTTAATCTAATATGTATAATGAGGTGGACTTATTTGAATATTTTTTTTAATCATAGAAACAAATTAAAATATTTAATTTTCACATTTTTGACATGTCAAAGTGCCATTTGAAAGTGACATTTTGATTTTTTACCGTAATTTATTTTTTTTTTGTGTTAGGCAAAGAATAACGAATGAGATGCCAAAACAATTAACACTTATATTGTGTTAATAAAACGTCTTCCAAATTAATACTTCAAAAAAAAAAAACTAATATTTTTAAAATGTTCATACAGAGATTTTGTTAAATAATTATTTTTAACTAAGCGTTTAAAAAACGCCGCGTTTTTTTTAATTTTACACAATACTTTGTATAAAAACGCTCTTCATTAATTTAATATTATATAAATTCCGTCTTTATTAATAATTGTATAGACAATGCTTAATATGTCCATAAAGCATTTTTTTTGCTTTTTTAAAAAAAATCACAACAATATATTATTTATTAATAGAAAAAATGGCAAAATAAATCGTACTTATTGTATTAAATATAATAAAAAAAAAAGATTTAAATTCGTTCTGTGTTTATTTTTAAATTAATTTAGTATTGTATTGTATTATATAATAAATTTTGTATTGAATTGCTGTATTGCTACCGATAAATAAAAAATATATAAAAAAATCTTATTTTGTAGGTAGTTTGATAATAAAAAGAAATAACAATACATAACTTAAAACACTATTGTGGGTTCGATGCCTTTTCATGGGAATTATAATTTTTAAAATATTTTCATTGTATTGTTTCAATGAAAACAATACGGCGTTGAGTTCCGCCGACATGCAATGAGTTAAAAGAAAAACGGACAACGAAGTGTCTTATTTCTAGTTTAGACAAGCAAAACTTTGTTATTAATTTAATTTGAATATTTAATATTTTCATTTTATTTATACAAGCTCAAATGTTATATTATATAAAAGTAACAGATTCGTTTTCCAGACAGCATAAATATAAATGGGGCCAATCATGGCGCAGCGGCACAAGCGTGTGACTGTAACCGACAGGTTGTGGGTTCGATCCCCACTCAAGGAAATGAAATATTTCATATTTTCAATTTAAATATTTAATGTTTCATTTCTTCGCTCTGGTAACAAGACAAAAGCGTGGCGTTGAGTTCCGCCACTCAACACGCAATGAATTCGGCGGAAAGTGGAGAACGGAAGTAGAACGGAGTGTCTTTACACTAGATTCTCTCTGCCTACCCTGCCATGTGCAGGATATAGTGTGAAGCTGAGTAGAGTAGAATATAACTTCAATAAAATATTAATATTTTCATTTCATCTATATACATGCTCAAATGTTATATTATATGAAAGTTCGTTTTCCATCCAGCACAAATATAAATATTTAAATTATTTTGTTTATTAATAAAAGTGGATTAATCTACACGATGTATAGAAAAATATTTATTATCTGCGACATTTCGAGGTTTTTTTTAAAAATTTAAATATATATAAATATGATATACACCATTATTATATTCAATATATAAATATTTTAACATAAATATTTGTGAATCAGGCCACTTTTATTATAAAAAATGCACACACAAACTAATAAATTGATACAAATGTGAAAGAAAAACATATCAGTTTTTTTTTACTTCAAAGGTGTCGAAAATAGTTCTAAAGTATACAGGTTCAAGTCCATATGTTCAAATTTAAATACAAAAAATTATTAAAAATATACCTCTGTAAACGCACAATACAATAAATATATATATATATATATATATATATATATATATATATATATATATATATATATATATATATATATATATATATATATATATATATATATATATATATATATATATATATATATATA
>DWMZ01003259.1:0-12961 GCA_018249855.1 Eueides tales michaeli | reverse complement strand
GCCAGCCGCCCGCCAGCTCGGGCAGCGCGCGAGCGTCGTAACTTCAAACCGCGCAAGTGTTCATTACACGAACTCTAATACCGTGAAAACAATACGAGGTATGTTACAATTGTTCCACAGCGGGACTCATTGAATGCACAAGAATGTTTAATATATGCACACGAGCGTGCGGACTCCCAGCGTTTTGTTGCGTCATTATACAAATCTTTGGAAATTTTGTTGCGTGACTTTACTAAGCGTTTGTGACGCAATAGTTTCACCTATGAAATGAGCAGCTTTATAAAGAGATATTACGCATAATATATTTATGTTCGCATTTTATGTTCTGTTTTTTTTACCAGTCTCACTCTGTATCACATGGCTGGCAGCCATGGCGGGCAAGCTAGAGGTTACCTGGAGACCTAGTGTACACTGCGTGCCCCACTTTCAGCCAAATTCTTCAAGTATTGTGTGTTAAGTGGCGGAACTCAACGCCGCGCTGTACCTTAGCAGAAAAGACAGAAAATGAAAACATTAAATATTTTTTTCTTTCGAGAGGAAATCGAACAAAAGGACGTGTGTGCCCCAGCTCCACGAACGGTCTCATTAACTGGTATAATTCTGACTAAACTATAATCCAGTTGGACTTTTACCTAACAGTCTGAAAACGTATTTATAATAGTTTATCTAAATGAAAACGTCGACGATCTTGCTTAATATAATATATGAGCGCATAAATTATTAATTTCAAGTGACTCTAACAATACAAAAAAGAACAGTTCAAGGTTATCGACCATAGTATCTCTTATAATCTTGTATAAAGGGCACCTTACAGAGCACTCAATAAAAAATCATGACTTAGCTATATTTTTCACTTTACTTTGGTCTCCTAAATGAAAAGCTCTACCGCTTACGCTGTGGAAACCACCTTACCTGACCGTATTAAGGTAAAATTATTAAATTAAAATTACTATACAAGTTGAACCCTACAGTGGCTCAGTGGCATAAGCTTGCGACCGTAAACAGGTTGTGGGTTTGATCGAGAAAATTAAATATTTCATATTTTTATTTCCTCGCTCTGGTAACGAGGCAATGTACGGTGTTGAATGCCTCCAGAACTGGATGGAAAGTGAAAAATAGAAGTATCTTAAAAAAGTAGGAGTTTCTTAATATCAAGAAGGACGGAGGTTCCCGTGGTCCCCTACATACATGTTGTATGTGGGATAAAGCGTCAATGTCAAAAACAGAGGAAATCTTTGAAACTAGTATTAAGTTTTTCCGATTCCATTAAGACACTTTCGTTCCCTTCTTTCCGCTAAATTCTTGATACCTCGCAGGTAGAGTAGTAGAACTCAACGTTGCAATATACAAATTTGTAATAATCGTGAAATTCAAAGATTTTATTATAAGACAAAAAGAATTAGTGACATTCTTCACTAATGGCCAACTCCATAGGCAAAGCATGTTAATTGACCAATATTAACGCGGTCTGTGTGATTACGACGATGAATCACAATTCTGTCGTAACTGTAATATTCTAGATGAACATATATTAATATTTAAATGTCCAACAAAAGTAAGTTACGAAACACACAAAGATAAAGAGAAAGAAAGCTCTAAAAGCTCTAAAAAGTTATACATTTTACATTCCTATTCACGGAAATAAAACAAACATTATAACTTACAGCGTTCATAAAAATACGATTTTATGCATCAATTTTCTGCTTACTACCGAAAATGTGTATATACTTTTAGATGAATAACATTTATGAACTAAGCATTGCGTATTATAAAAAGTATAATATTGTTAGTTCAAGTAAATCGCGCAATGTACTGCGTAGTGGCAATGATTACATATATTTTAAGTTATATCGAGATCTGGGTGAGGCTATGTTTAAGAGAACTGGTATTGCTATTGCGAAGGCGCCGTACGAACTGTTCATGTATTATGGATTTAATATAATTATACTAAATGTGTTGACTTTAATAACAAAATGAAAATACTTGCTTTTAACGCAAAAAGAGCGGTGTTATAAGTTTGACCTGTCTTTCTGTATGTCTTTAGTACGGTACTTTTGTCATGGCGCCGCGTTCGCTGTTATCCGGTAGTTGTACTAGGCTAGGATATTGAGATAGAAAAATCTGTTCCTTCCTCTTCATATATAAACATAAGATGAAGCTCCCTATCTTTCTCATTTGGTAATTTTGTACTATTTTAACAATTTTTTATACATCCTAGCGATATTTAATATAGTCCATAAAAAAATGATTCATTCAAGAATGTCTATAATGCTATCCTTCATAACGAACACAAAAATGATTTTCTATATCACTCTTATCTCCCACATCTTAAACAGCCACGTTGTAAGTATTACAACTTACAAGTGTGTAAATTCCAGGGAAAGAGTCTTAGACTCCCCTCTCTCACCGGAGTCATTGTAAAGGACTGCTAAGGGAGCTACTAGCGTTAACCTAACGAAATAAAGAACCAATAATTAGTGAGCGCGTTCAACCAAACTAAGTCTTCCTATTCTTATAATATAGATTTAATTTTAATTTTAACAGTCTGTTCTATACAAGTAAAAATAGAAAAGCTCCACTGAGAGCGAGATTAAAAGCTCGTCATTCATCTTGTTGTTAATCGAAGTGATTTTTCTTAGTCACCATTTAACATTTGTTTTCGCTTGAAATTGAAATTTTTCTTTGTGCAACTGCTGCTTGTTGGTATATTTATACTATACTAATATTTTACTGGTAAATCTTAATATCTACTATCATGAGGTGCAATTACCTGCGGGAACCTCGCGTGGTTGAAAACAATTCCACCGACTTCGATCTACTCGTATAGTCCATATAGTTAGTTCTGTTTGAAAGCAATCCTGCGCGAGATTGTCACCTCTGCATGTCAGATGTCATAATGAATTAAATAAACGCGGCCACAACCACCGCCGCCCTAATTAGTCGTTGTGTGATATAATTACGTACAACCTTAGGTAGTTCG
Organism: Eueides tales michaeli; assembly: GCA_018249855.1. Classification (NCBI taxonomy): domain Eukaryota; kingdom Metazoa; phylum Arthropoda; class Insecta; order Lepidoptera; family Nymphalidae; genus Eueides; species Eueides tales. The sequence goes on along the minus strand of DWMZ01003259.1, from coordinate 9,981 downwards.
TGTAATAGAAAGTTGCACGATTCGTATTCATACACGTGCACAGTCATTTGTTACAACTAGTGCCACTTTGCGTCTCGAAACCGCTATTAAATCTACATACACGTTTTTCATTGTCGCTATTTTATAACCCTCTCCCTCTACTTTATAACATTTATTATTCGACGGTTTTTAATAATAATTTATATTTAAAAATACTGTTTTTCTTTAACATCTTTTATAATTGAACGCCGGTTGCACTAAAATTAATAAATCACGTTCGCCCTGAGCCGAGCGGGCAGAGAGAGCGAGGAACAACATCATTAAAAGTACTTAATTAATATCAGTAATATATTAATTAATTACTTGTACCATTACTACTTTGTACCATTTAAGTAAATAAATATTTGAATCTTCAAGTGAAACCAATAAAAATAATACTTTATTGCACCTTACAATTGTACAGTCATTTTATTTGAACCGTTGTCTTTAGGCATAAATGGAGACATTGCTTGTTGTTGATTGTTCAAAGTTTACGGGTGAAGTTAATGTTTAGTGTGCATGTAATTTTTACGAGTTACTAGCGTGGGATTTGAACTCGACCTTTGTTATGACAGTTCACAATTATACCTATCACTATAAGCACTTGCTTACTATTTCAAATTATTTATTTTGAAGTAGGAGCCCGTCGCGGCGCAGGGGCACAAGTAAGCGCGACGGGTTGTACGGAAATGAAATATTTGATATTTTCAATTGTAATATTTAATGTTTTCATTTTTGCACTATGATGACAAGGCAAAGCCCGATTATTGAGTTTCATCACTCTACATGTAATTCTGAAAAATCAGTATCATTGGGAAACGGAACACTAGGTTCCCACCCTCCCTCTGCCTAACCTGCCTAGATGCAATGTGAAGCCACAATAAAACAAAATTTTAATTAGCTTTTGGAATTTCCACTCTCACTCCCTCCTTTATATATATTTTCTTTGCTCTGGTAACGAGGTAGAGCACCGCGTTGATTTCCGTCATAATACTCGAAACTATCCTAATAGAAGCGGAGTGTCTTGGCATTAGGTTTTCTAGGTCCTCGCTAAAAAATCTATTTACCAAAATCTATTGACCAAAGGTAGTATATTAGAATCAATCAACCAATCCATTTAAAAATTGTTTTTTTTTAATGGATCAGAGCAAAGAAAGCATATATAAAGGAGGGAGTGAGAGTGAAATTGAACCTACAACCATGTGTGCAGCTATCCTTACCACTGCATGCCCTATCATATAATAGAATATGTACGACAATAAATAAATGGTATTTTTTTACAAAATTAAGTATCTATCATATAATGTAAAGTAAGCTTTCGCCTCTGTATTAGTCAGTCGACTGCCGGAGTCTAAAAAATTTATCCTCAAACCCTCAGGTATAACTCAGGCGTCCTAAAGGCATTATTTATAACGTCACTTTAATCTCACCAAGTTTTGATCGCTTTATTAAAGTTAGTCCGCAGTACTCGACGCAGGTCGGTCATGTTCCGAGTTTAACAATCTGTTTAACTACGCGATAACTGACACTACTTCAAAAATATTTAAATTTATTTTAAGTTGTTACGAAATAACGTTAAATATCAAAAAAATAAATTGCTTAAATTTATTTCTAAACATGAATATACAAAAATATATAAAAGAGACAATAAAATTTATGTAATATGAAGTAATTTATCACTTATTTCTACCCGTTCCACTTGCGTTCCTCACTTTCCGCCGAATTTGAGGCATTGCGAGTGGCGGAACTCAACGCCGTGCTTTCGCCTTGTTACCAGAGCGAAGAAATGAAACATTAAATATTTAAATTGAAAATATTAAATATTTCGTTTCCTCGAGTGGGGATCGAACCTACAACCTGCCGGTTACAGTCACACGCTTGTGCCGCTGCGCTACGACAGGCCTCAAGAAAAATACTATCGTAATATTTTTTTTCCTAGGTTTGGAATATTACTTTAAATATGTTAAAAATACTATATCTTTAGTTCACGTTTCGAGATAAAGGATGCTTTACTCGTACGTTCGTAATTGTACCATGTAAGTTCTATTGTACAGGAGTCTGAGAGCGCTTCAGAGCGGCTCAGGCATCTTTATGAATCTTAAATATTACATTTTATTAAAATATTCGTGAAGCAAATCTTGTAAACGATATCTTTTACTAAATTATCTATATTTATAAAGCTGAAGTGTTTGTTTGTTTGTTTATTTGTTAAGTTAAACGCGCTAATCTCAGGAGCTACTGGGTCGTTTTGAAAAAATAATTTTGCATTAGATAGGAAGGGCTACATATAACTAATTGTTTTCATTCGATTTCATAAATTAGATGACTTTAAATGCCATTATTGGTATTATATTATTTTAAATTAATAAAATTTATTACTTCTTCATACATATCGAAATGAAAATCAAGAAGATATTCAAAGAAACAAAATAATTCGAATCCACATTAGAGTCAACCGCTACGCCACTGCGCTGAGACAGCTGCAACTTCTCCTCTTTTAATTTTAATGTAATAAAACACTGCGCTTTGACTTGTGACCAGAGCGAAGAAATAACAATATTAATATTTAACTTCCTCAAGTGTGGATCGAAGCCTGTTGTATTGAGAGCCACACGTCTGTACAGGCCTCGACTGCGTCTCGACAGGCCTCAAAAACAAATTTGAGTAAAAGAGTAAAAGTTAAATACATTTAAATATTAAATTACAGATACATGGGGAACGGAAGTGTACTAACACTAGGTTCCTAAGTTTCCCTTTTCGACCATGTTTTATGCGGAACATACAAATTTATATAATTTACTCATAAATCAACATAATATAGTATACATAATATAGTGTAAAGTGCTCGCCCCGCACGGCGACGCACCTCGCTACTGCAGCTGTAATGGCGCAGTGCACTGATAGCGCTGATACTGCACTACTTGTGATTTATGAGAGACCTAAAAGAATGCATTTGACGCTCCGCCGTACGGAGCGGCTCTTGTATTCATAAATAACATACTAAACTAGCTGTATTTTACGATATTTTGTTTACTAAAAAAAAATTAACAAGTAATTTGAGTGAATTTGAGTAACACAGTGTTGAGTTCAGCCAGTCAACACGAAATGACTCAAATTAAGCAAAACTGGGGAACTGAAATGAGTGTCATAGCACTTGGTATCCAAGTTCTACGAGTATCTGCGTACCTTGTGCAGTTTTACTATAAATTTTGCATGTAATGAATCTATGTAAAATGTAAACGTGACAAATTAGGTATAAGTAGATATAATAATAGGCTCAGCAAGTCTGTATCATACAGCTTGTAAACTATAAAGTTATAGTATTCTATACATATGTATGTATGTAGTTACGCACAAGACAAGGTTAGCAGAGGGAGTCTAGTTTTAAGTCACGTTCCTATTAGAACCCGTCAGTTCCCTACTTTCCTCCTATATCTTGAGGTATTGCGTGTTGAGTGGTGGAACTCAACGCCGCGCTTTGCCTTGTTACTAGAGCACAGAAATGAAAATATTTTACTCTCCCTACTAGGACTCGATCGATAGGAGACGAAATTTATATAAAACCAATTTTATATTAATATATAAATTGCGTGAAACTTAAATTCTAGTCAGATAAGGTATAGCACTGCATTAAGTAGTGTATGAATCTCGGGGTTTAAGCAGAGAACCTGAGTCACATTAGGTTCCTACTTATGTTGTTATTTGCGGAATACAACGGCAAACTGAACAATATTGAACATTTTTAAAACCCCTGGCTCAAAAAAACACTATCTCTTCCCCGTTAGGTGTTTGTGCTCTTAAACTGCTAATATAATTTTAATAAAACACGTAGCTAAGAATGATTAAAAATACCACTTTAAAATCGGTTCATTACTTCAGATGCTACAGTGACAGACATACAGGTCAAACTTATAACACTCCTTTTTGCGTTGGGGGTTAAAAAGTAAATAGTATAGAATAATACAATATCACGGCGGTAACTCTACTTATATGACGGTGACTTGTATCAAGTTTTCTTACGCAACTTCCCTCAGTATTTCCCGGATATATTCCAAGATAAGTTTCGTTCTCGTTCTGTAGGTATTTGCTCTGTCCCAAATATTGGTAATTCATCGCGACACCTTCTGTTCAATGTTTTCTGAACAAGATTTTACGCATATTTTTTGGAGAAAATACGGCCGTGTGATGTCTGAGTTGATTTATGTTAGTTCCCTTGTTAGGATCTCGGGAAAGGTTGTATTTGCTTTTAGGCGTTATTAATATTGAAATATATATATTAATATTGAAATATATATATTGCTTTTTAACACGCTCTTGTTACTTTGAGCTGTATCCAATTAATTTTGATATAAAGTCTAAGAATCTGATTTTGAACTACTAGCATCTAATAATTACGAGTATAATCTCATGAAACTTGGCTATTATACTTAGCTTAGGTAACAACACAATATCACGGTATCATCGAGCTGGTGTAATGATGGGGCCAGAAATTGAATATTGAAACTATTTAGAGGTTACTGGTAAACTGTTCAAGCCTAGGTTTATATATATTGTAGCTCCGAGAACATTCTACAGCATAAATAATTACTTAGAAAACGTGTAATTGTTTTAGAGTCGAGATTTTTATAAGATTTCTAAATAAATATTTCTGTTTACTAAGTGTGGATTAACACTTTGAAAATTGTAAAAACATTATACAGCAGTTGTATCACTTTATAAAGAAAAGTGTTTTTTAGTTTTTTAAAAGTATACGTGTATATTATTATTTGAATTTTGTAACATCAACCATATAAGAGGCGCATCGTGGCGCAAAGACACAAGCGTGTGACTGTAAATGCAGAAATTAAATGAAATATTCAATATTTTAATGTCTTCGCTGAGATTAAATATTTAAAACATATGAGTTCCGCCATTCAACACGGAATATTTCAACTTCAGTTGAAAGTGAATGGAAAAGTCATAATTATATATAGTCAGGAACTGTAGGCTAGTTTCCGAAGGTCTCTTAGGCTACTCTCCCTACATCCGTATAATAAAGGTGAAGTAATTTTGATATTATCAAGTAAGTCATCAAACAAACAAACGTTATTAAACAATAGAGCAGTAAGTAATTACTTGTAACTTGTTCTAAACCGACACTAACACACCTAATTACAATTTCAACGAGCAATCTCTCCATAATGCGGGGTAATGCGCCGTTATTAACAAATGAAGTCAAAACGCGCCAGTAATTATCTACAGAGCCCTGAATAAATAATATTGTTTTACTAAATAATGAGGCATGGCGCAGGCGATCGTGTGAATGTAAGAGGAAATGAAATATTTAATATTTTCATTTCTTCGCTTTGGTATCAAGACAAAAAGTAGCGTTGAGTTTCGTCACTCAACACACCATGCCTTAAATTCGGTAAAATTGGGGAACGGAACGGAGTGTATTAATATTAGGAACCTGGGAGTTCCCTCTGCCTACCTGCCATGTGCGGGATCAATCGTAAAAGTGAAAAAAAAAGATTCGTATGAATTTTCAAATTACCCGTATAATGAAAATCATAATTATATATAGTATTTTAATTAATATACAGATTATATAGAATTATTACATTATATATAGAATTTCACCGCAAATTACCTATAAATGATATGCTATACTCGTACATACATCGATGAAACATGTGACAATAGCGACTGTGTATGTACTCGTATATTCGAGTATAATCATACTAATATTATGAATGTGAATGCAAGCTTTCTTGTTACGCTTTCACGCCAAATCTACTCTACCGATTATCATGAAACTTTGTACAAATATTCTTAGAGAGAGAGATTAAATAAATATTCATATAATTCAAACGGGCGAAGTTGCGTGAGTGCTCTAGTGTTGTTGTCGGTGTTATTACTTATATACTTTGAAAATGTACAAAACTTTTTGTGTAATAATAATCAAATAAATAAAATTATTAAATGAATCTTATACATAATTATAGTTCTTGTGAATGTGTGTTTGTTATTCTACTTCTCCTAAGCGGGCAGATTTGTATAACATTTTATTTGTATATTTGAATTGACTTGAAAAATATTTAAAAACATATAACCAATTTCAAAACGATTCTTATATGCACACACTTGTGTATTTAGTAGTCAAATAAATAAAAAACACTTAAAAAATATATAATTTTTAATAATAAAATAACGTTTCAAAATAGAGTGGAATTTGGTTCTTCAAATCAAGGAGTATTTGGACACTAGGTTCTGTCCACTTTCTGGAAGTTTTAATGATGACAATATAATGGTAAAAGTCGTAAAGAATAAATAAATAAAACATTCATTAAAAATTTCTTTTAAAAACAAGTTTTGTTTGGTATAGTGTATTTTACTAATCATATGATACCCATATAATCCGCTGTTTTGTTGCGGCGGCCATTTTTGATTAGCAATAATATTGATTATATGTAATTTAATTATCATCAGAATTTGTAATCCAAAGAGTTATTCCAAGTTTCACCGAAATTGAACTGGCAAGTGACGTCAAAATGAGCTTGCAATGTTACACATTCATTAATACACACACTAATAATATCACTACATGTATATGTTTAGTAAATTAGTTTACAATAATAATAGATTTATTTATATAATTAGTTTACAATAATAATAGATTTATTTACAATAATAATAGAATAAATTTTAAATTGAAATCCCCCTGGCCTTGTTAAGTGCTTGTAGCTCTTGAACTACTAATCAGATTTTCATATAAACCGCACTCTGTTCATTAATTCAGGAGCTACTTTACCACAGTCTGTCTGTGTGTGTGTGTGTGTGTGTACGCATACAGAGAGAGATCAAGAAAGGCTAAAAATAAAGCAAGACTAAAATGTCTAGCCAAACACTCGCAACAAAGACATATTTGCTTATTTTTATTAGTTTCACGCTGTATCTTGCATTTAGCAGGATAGGGAGGTACCTAGTGCCAAAACACTACTTTCCCCATTTTCCACCAAATTTTAAGATACCCTGTCTAGAGGCGGAGCTCAACGCCATACTTGACGCATTTTTTTTATCAATAAAACAAATACAATAGTCATAAGTATAAATTTGAGCTGTAAATTTAAATATTTATAGCGTAATCTCGGAATGGAATCTGATTCTCCGGAGAGCATCATTCATTTTAAAGCGATGTCCGTGTCATTAAAGCTTTTAGTTTAATACTACGGTATTACACGGCGCATTGTTACTTGCTACTACATATATTGGTGAGAACTACATGTTTTAAGCTACTGGCATTTACAAGATTCTCAGAACAAATATATTATACAAAATGAAAAAGGAAATACACAAGTAATATCTAACGTGACCGTGTTTTTTCGGTTAAAAACGGGATATTAAATCCGGCAAAATTTTGGCTGCCCTCGGCTTTTATTCACTTTTAGTAGTATGCTGGGACTGGTCCTATACTGGGTACCTATTTATATTTTAAACTAAGTGAATGAAATATATAAGTAATAAAGATATAAAAAAATAAGGGTATTATAACAACTATTGTTGCAACTTGTCAGATTGTTTCGATATCACAGGTATATTTTAATACTTTATTAGTACGCCCGAACCGAAATGACGAAATTAAGTTAATAATTCATAACAAAAAAATGGAAAGTAAAAATACATATATCATAAAACTAAATCAATCTACTAAATAAGTCCTCATAAGAAGCCTTGTAAAGTTTAAATAGGCTACAACTGTCGATCCTTATTTGTCTTATTTTTAGTGTTATGCAGAATTTTTTTTGTATTTTATAATTATTTTCAGAACGTCTTCGTTTATTTTCAGCTATGGTGGGCATGTATCACGTTAGAATTGACATTGTAAGTAACACCCATTACCAGTCACATTTAACCCATCTTTTTTTTTTGAACGACCAAATATTCGCAACATGTCAATAGACGGGATATTATCACGTGCTGTCTCGTGTGCGTGCTGGGAACGTGTGCTGGGGATACCGGGATACAGGCGAAGAACGGGACCACTAAGTTGTTTCCGGGCGTCTGGTCTCATCACATTATTTATGCTGCAAGGAAGACGGAGAAAGAGGTGTTAAAGTACTCCATTCCCCACTCTCCGCACAATTGGTTTGTTTTATGTACCGGAGCGCGGAAATAAATATCAATTCTTCAAGAAAGAATCGATGTCACAATCAACTCACTTACAGTGAAGCGCTGCGGGTAACGTTGCGTAATATAGAGATAAATAAGCTTTCAACATGAAAAGATATTTAGAATCCAACCAGCAGTTTCTAGTATAAGCGCGTTTTGCCAAATAAGTACTTCAACTGTTGAATTACGCCACTCAACACGCAATACTTTCTAAATTCTGTGAAAATCTTGAAGAAATGTCTCAATGGAAATAGGGCGACTTAACTCTAGGTTGCCACGTTCCTTTTGCCTACCTTCTATACGAGGAAGAGCGGAAAGCTAGAATAAAAGCTTTATTTAAATTTACAAGTATTATTTAAATGTGAAAAGTCAAATACATCTGAAGTCTCATCTCAGTACAAGTTTTGTTTACGACTTCCAAACGAACAGAGAGCGCTACACTTTGTCAATGTCGCATTCAATGGACACGACGGAGATTACTTAGTGAATAACTACTATAGTTGACAATTGACGCTATCGTAGCGCAGTTGTAAAGTACCTGAATGTATGTGATGAGTGTGGATTCGATTTCTATTTAAGATATTTTTCTCAGCTTCACGCTTCATCCCGCACATGGCAGGCTAGGCAGAGGGAACTCGGGAACATAGCTAACTTATAATACTCTGTTCTATTCCCCATATTACGCCGAATTTGAGATATTTTCGCTGAGTAGCGGAACTCAACACCGCGCTTTACGTTGTTACCAGAGAGAGATGGGGTATTTTAAGTTATATAAAATAAAATTTAAAATAAAGTTCTTATAAGATTAATGGTTGGACCGGGGAGAACGGAGGAGGCGCTCTTAGGATATTGTTCCTTTAAAAAATACAAACCTACATACTATAAAACGTGACGTTGAGTTTTTGCTCAATTTTAGATATGTAGAGAGAGTACTTTGTTATTGCGTTAAAGCTACGTTATTATTCGCAAGTCAAATTTCAAATAAAAGGTAAAATATATAAATCAAATGTAAATAACACATCGTCAGTGCGTGGATAGAGAGATCCTAGTGAAAACACTGAGTATTAACTATTTATTTAGTAGATAGCTACTGTATTTAAAAACTATGACACATTAAGAACTAAGCCACATGACACATTTAGAACTATGCCACATTTAGAACCTTGGTCTGCTTTTTCCTTGGTACACTCGACAGGTTGGGAGTTTGATCCCCACTCGGGGAAATTAAATATTGCATATTATCAATTTAAATATTTATTGTTTCATTTCTTCGCTCTCTGGTAACAAGACAGAGCGCCATGTTGAGTTAAGCCACTTAACAGGAATGGAACGGAATGTTAACGCTAGGTTTATGTATTAACACAAGGTTCCCAAGTTCCCCTCTGCCTACCCTGCCATGTGCGGGATACAGCGTGAAGCTAACTAAAGTAAGTATAATTATATTGTAAAGTATATTTTGTACATAAACGAAACCAATAGTCATGCATATATAACTATTCGATATCGACAATTTCGACTATTAGTTATTTTTGTGATCCTATTCCGTTAACGTTTATGAGATTATAAGACTATGTATCGCTTAAAGTAATATATTTAACTTCAAACGAGCCGCCCAGCGAGCGAGCACCGAACAACGAGAGACTTGTTCCAGTAGCTATTGCGTCGTAAAGCTGCTCATATTTCATTACTCCGACGAAACTTTTCAACATTGTTACCGAAGGTACAGAAATATTCATACATCTTTCACGATTTTAGAAATAATTTTAAATATTTTCACATCCCGTAAAAATATATAAATTTCAAAAAAATATTTTT
>DWMZ01003258.1:0-12961 GCA_018249855.1 Eueides tales michaeli | reverse complement strand
TATATATATATATATATATATATATATATATATATATATATATATATATATATATATATATATATATATATATATCTATATATATATATATATATATATATATATATATATATATATATATATATATTTATATCCCTGCTCGCTTCGCTCTTCGCTCGCCAACAAAAAAATGTGTATTAAAATGTTCATAAAGTATTTTATTTTTCATTTATTAAATTTACTAATATCAAATCCGAACTTACGCTGTCATGCAACATTTATCACTTATTTACATAAAAAATATATATTAAAAAAGTACAATTCTAGTCTCTGACATAAACGTCCACGATATACTTCAAAGGTGTCAAAAACAAATTAAAACTAACTCAATATTGCTATCCATAAACGAAACTATTGAGAAACAGATAGAAAGTTTTCTAATAAATCAGAACTAGCGGTGGGAGTGTAACCGCACTGATAATGACATCATTGGTTGGCTCTAAAGTGATTTATACGAGTCAAGATTGCCATCGAGTTTAGTGCATTTCAATTATTATAGACTGTAAGTGTGATTTGAATAATGAATAAGATTTTGGTTGGGTGTTTTTGTTAGACTAACAGACGAACAGACGAACATTGACTGCTTATAGTGAGAACACGTTTAATATGTTTTTTATCTAGCAGCACTAACGCAAATCAACGGGATTGCAGCAGTGATGCCCCGGATGACTGGACATATTAAACGACGGAAATGGAGTTGGTTGGGACATACAGTCTCTGAAGGAATACTTACCACATTTTGGTGAAAGTCATCAGACTGAAATCCCCAAGGAAACTCCAAACAAAGACACCCTTAGCAAGCCTGGTAACGGCCCATCATTGCTGAATTGAATGTGATAGAAAATATCTGGAGCGTGTTAGGCTCAAGATTAACCGAGCTGACCAAATACGGTGAAAGTGTGAAATATTTTATAATATTACTTAATATGTATAATTAAAACTAAGAAAACTATAATTTACACTTAAATATTCAAGTTTCAAAGTATGCTTTAATTGTTAATTCTTAGAAAGTTTTGTGTGGTGAAATTTCAAAACGAAAAGAAAATTGTTTTACTTATGTTTTGATATAATCTTAGCTTTATATTATATAATTATTTTAATATATATTCTTATTCCCACGATAGTCATGAGCTTAGTCTGCATTAGGGAATGATTATATCAGAGTAGTTGTAGTTTGAAAAAAGAAGAAAACTTCTGGATTCTGGACGAAATTTCTGGTTTTGTGTATGTTAATACGCCCTTTCAAGGTCCTAAGAGTTTCTACAAGCCATCTAGTATTCTCGAAGCGTTCTTTAAAAATCTATTTTAGGTAATGATTCCCCTTTTCGTCTCGCTTTTGCACAATCCTTAACAAACAAAGCGCTTTGGATCCCTTCGGTGACTTTTTGTTTAAATATCGAAACGCAACACAACGTTTCTAAGGAATTATTGTCTGAAGTTTTACGTTACTATTTTTACTATTTTTTCGTTACTATTTTTACGTTACTATTTTTTTGTTATTTTTTAATATATATTAATTTCACGCTGTATTCCGCATATAGTACGATAAGCAGATGAAACTTCGGATTTTAGTGTTAATACACTCCGTTCTGTTCCCTATTTGAATAATAATCTTACTTTCTTAATTAAGCTTAAAACCTTTTACTAGCATCTGTTTCGTTTATTATTTGTGTTAAAAAGCTATGTTTATATAATCTTTAATATTAAATTTAATACCACATATTCACCTTTGAAGATAATGTGTTTAGTTACAAGATAATATAGAATCAAGAAAACTGGTACTATAGGTTGTTTAATGTGTAATTACCACTAGTGACTCTGAATAAATAAATAAGTAAAGCCTGAGGCCTGTCGTGGGGCAGGATCACAAGCGTGTGACTGTAAACGACAGGTTGTGGGATATAGTGGGGAAGTAGGAGTAGAGTATGCAGAGTATGACAATGATACAGCGTAAAGCTGAAAAAAGCAATGAATAAAATATTTGGCAGCAAGAAGAAAACAGAATATTTTAGCAACAGGTTCCCCTTGCCTATCTACATGCGGTAAAAATTAAAAATCTTAATATTACATTATTATTTTAAATAAATAATATTGTACTAAATTTTAAAATTATACGAAACATTGTCAAAGCTAAGTTTTCCAATGGAAACCATAATTTTGAATAATTTATACGATTTTAATACCCTAAAAGTAATCAACATAAAACGCTGGCTTATGTTTAATGCGGCTTACGAATAAATTGGAACAGGGTGTCAAATTTACCCAGCTATATTTACTATGATAGATGAACATAATTATATTTTTAAATGGGCAGCATCTGACTGTAAAAGCGATGGTAATAGGTTCGATGTCCACTTGAACGTTACAATATTTTTATTTCAGTGCATTGAAAATGTAAAACGCAATATTAAGTTTCAATTTTGGCGGAAAATGGAGATTGTGGAACAGATGTTCTTTAACATTAGGTTCCTTACAGAGTACCTTAACATTAGGTTCCCATGTTTCCATTGTCTACCCTGCTATGTGCGGTATACAAATCGAAGCTGAAAGAAAAAAAAGTAAGAAAACAAATTGAGACTTGATTGCCGTACAAGAACGAGATACTGCTGTTAATAAATAAGATGTGTGTGAATGCTTTATTACTAGACATATCTTATTTTCTTAATAGCAATATTTTTTTTCTGAGATATAATATTATCGATTAATTAAAAATATTGAAATTTATATATTTATGATGTCGGGTTTGATTTTAACCCTAATTTTATAAACAATATTTATTTCCCCCAAAAGAAATTATTAAATAATTAGCTTATCCAGATTTAATTCTAAGTAGTCGATCGATTTCATTAATAGATAATTAACGTCATAGTCATGAGTCCTTTCACTTGTATACTCTCGCTTCGGTAATAAGACAAAGCGTGGGGTAGAGCTCCATCACTCAACACAAAATGTCTTAAAAAATACAGCAGTAGTTTCTGACAAAATAAAGCCCGAAACTGAAACAAAATGGATACCCTTCAAATATAAAGGCCAACTAATGGAGATTTGTTTTCAGATCATTATTTTGCCTGTCGGAATCAATTTGGCCTATTCCATTACTTTACACGTTAAACTTGTAGGAATTTAATCAAATTACAGCACCGGTATTAGTTTGCTCTCGCGTCAATCGCGTGTTACAATTTACGAACACTTCGAAGTTAAACAAATTTACAAGTAAACTTTGATATGGTACGGACAATTTTGCAGTTGATTTTTCTTTAGCGAGCTTAATGGATTGACTCGGTGTAATATGAAACAAAATTTTGTTGCAAATTGTATGCAGTCATTTTATTTTTAGCCTCTCAGATGCATATAACAGGTTAGGATACTTAATTTTCCACTTGCGTCTAAATTATCTTAGACTTCATTGTCCGTCAGTTCGTTCTGTATATTTGTCTCTTATGCTATATGATAGATAGTTAAAATTTTGACAAATAAATTTATCTGTGACCGTTGTCACAGTGACACCTATTACAGCGATAACGGCTTTGTTATTTATTTAAATAAATCGGAAAAACAAAAATAATTTTTAATGATAACAAAATAAAAAAAAAACATACTAGCATAATTTTCATTGATTTTTAATAATTTTTAATTATCCACATACTGCGGGGTAACATAAGGAACATGGTATTAAGCCACTTTGTTCCTCACGTTAGTTTATTTTTTAAGATATTGCGTGTAAAAATTTATTGTGAAAAATTTAATACCGCACTTTGCTTCATGTCTTTTGCATGGTTATAAAAGTGCATAATTCCTCAAGAGATAATCTACCTTACAACCATCACTTTTATAGACTGACGTTGATCTGCCGTGCCACGGTAACCTCAAGCTAAATTGTAAAACATTATATATTTTAATTAAAAAAAAAAGTTTCAACAAAACAACATTTACACGTAAAACAATTCCACCAAAAACTCATGCCGATAGGATATTTCTAATTACAAAATTCCATTCTATTTGATATAACGCGAAGCAACTCTTCCCAGGATGGGTGTAAATTGTAAAATGTGAATCGCTCAAATATTTACCGAATGCTTCGCCGGACGCACCACCCTCGGGGAACACCGTTTGGTGAAAACATACGGGTAAATATTATTTATATTTTACGCAGTATATCATTTAATTTTTCTTCTTTATTTAAGCTTTACTCTGTATTCCTCACATGGGAGGATGGACAGAGAAAATTAAGGACCGTCCGTCCCCGTTTACGCACTTCCGTTCTCAAATTTATAATATTGCGTATCGAGTGGCTGAATTCAACGCCGCGCTTTGCTTCGTTACTGAAGTAGGTATCAAACCCACATTCTGTCGCGTAGACAGTCACATTATTGAATCATCTGATTATTTATTGATATATTTTATATTTAAAAAGTTAAAAAATTACAACTGCAACGCTTACAATTATGCCTGTATGCACTTTATTCTGTAAAATAAAAATATCCTTCCCCGTTTGAATATCAAAATTTCCTGTCTCTGTGCTCTTCAGCGCTCCTCCAAATCCAGTTTTTGCCTTAATATGTACTATTTCGTCTAGATCCGATGATAACAAAATATTTTCAAGGCTTGCAATCTTAGCCAATATACTTTTTCCAATTCAAGTGTATTAAAATGATTCCTTTTTTTACCACTAAACGGCAATGGTCTGCCTGACTTTCTTTTCTTTCACGCTTATTTATTCATCATTTTTCACACACACAGGTTTTTTTCTAGAGTTTTGCAATATTTCTATGACAGGCAGTGTGATGATAGTAGATTTCTCGTCTGTACGCCGTTCTAACCACTTGTATATAAAATACTTGAGGCCATCGCGAGCCGTCAAACATTTGAATTTAAACACAACTAGGGATTAGATGCCCATTCGAAGGAATGAAATATTTTCATTTCCTCATTCTGGTATTAAGACAAACCCGTCGTCGAGTTGTAGTCAATATCTATATTTTAATTCTTCACGCTGTCCGCACATGGCAGTGGAGGCAGAGGGAACTTGGGAACCTAGTGTTAAGACACTTCGATCCACTTCCGTTCCCCAGTTTCCGCCGAATTCGAGGCATTGCGTGTTGAGTGCCGGAACTCAATGCCGCGTTTTGCCTTAATACCAGAGCAAAGAAATGAAACATTAAATAGTTCAATTGAAAATATGAAATATTTAATTTCTTCGAGTGGGGATCGAACCCATAACCTGTAGGTAATAGTTACATGCTTGTGCCGCTGCGCCACGACAGGCCTAAAATCAACGGAAAGTATTTCTTACTTTCCGTTGATTTTATAGATATTGAGTACAACGATTTTTTTAACATTAGATACTCTCGTCTTCCCCATTGTATGTAGGTAATACGTGCGAAGCTTAAAAAAAGGGAATAACTTCCCTCGTGACGATAATTCCTAAAATACGGTTTCGTGTGATTTCACTACTTTCAGCTATGAACTAGTCTAAACGGCTAGAATTATTTACGAAATTCGTATCGCAGTCTTGTATTTGTATTCTTTCAGTTGTATGTCCTGTCAGCTGTTTACTAATGTTTTTAAAATTCGTTTAGAATATTTTTATTTGAATAAGTAAAATGATATTTACACAGAATTGAACATATCTTACATTAATTTTATATAAAGAATAAATATTGTTTTCACGAGACCGACGTGGCATAAAAGCTTGTAGTACGCCCGTAAATGCAACGATTATATCAATTCCAAAAAAAAATTGGCATAAAAATGGCTTATGAAATTTAAAATATTAATAAATTAAATGCTTACGTGTTTATTATCTTTTATTCAAAAACCTTTTATTATTTTTTTATCATTATTTAAAACTTTATGACGACTCTTATTATAAGCATAATATTATTTCTTTCATTTTTTGAATATTTTAATATACATTTTATTTATAGCTTAATTCGTGGATTATGTAGAAATACAAAATGTTGAATAAATTAAATATTTAGAAATAGTATTAGAAATAAAAACCAAAAATATAAATTAAGTTGAAATTCTTTTTGCCACTTGCGACAACAAGGAAATATACAAATGCTTTAATCTAAACATTGTATACGACCTTCTCCAATACTTTGTTAATTAAAGGTTTATTCCAGTTATGTTTTAAAACAATAAACCTGAGCCTGAAAAGGTCAGGTCAATAAATACCAAACATATTTTATATTCACGCCCCGTTATAACCAATTTCTCCTCTATTTCCATATAATTTATACGAAAATACCGAAAAAATCCTTTGACACGGCATTCCGTAACTTAAGATTCTCATATTTTTTTTATAATATCGATGTTGTACATATTTTTATGAGGGATCAGGCATGACAGGGCGGCCAATAAAGTCGCTCCAATAAGTTGCCGCCGAACGATTTTACGACGTGCGTCCGTTTGATCGTTTTCTAGAACTGACATTTGGATTAAGTATGGATTGTTAGTAAAGAAATGGAATTTTTGTGTCGTATAAGAAAAGTCTTGTGCCCTTAATTTCTGTCATTTTTTTTTAAATTATTTACCTTTTCTCTGTATCTAGAACATGACCCTACTTACTCTAAGTAGAGGGAGTTTGGGAACCTAGTGTCAAGGCACTCTGTTCCGTTCTCCATTTTCCGCCGAATTTGAAACATTGCGTATTAAGTGATGCAACTGAACTTCGCGCTTTACCTTGTTACTAGATAAAAGAAATGAAAACATTAAATATTTCATTTGAAGATATTAAATATTTTATTTCCTCGAGTGGGGATCGAACCAAGATAGGCAGGCCTATATTTTTTTAAAAAATAATCCTGAGAATATTTTTACTATATACAACAAGTTTCTCAAAAAAAAAGGACACAGTATAAAGTAACATATAAAAGTATGTAACGAATATCGAACGTACATGTGTTACAGCAAAAAGTATGACATGAAAAGGAATTCAGTATCAAACAGACTGTATTCGTTCTACCGTTTATTTTTGTAATATAAAACGCTGCAAATGCAACGAATTCGAGAATAAATCTTAAAGAAATGTCTTAAGTTATATAAAATTGTAGAACGTATTGTGTGTGGAATGGAACAGATGTCTGGATTATTGATTGTTTGTTATTTTAAATTTTGCAATTATTATCTATGAGTTTATAAAAAATAGGTTTCCTCACCAACAATCAATAAAAAAAATTAAAACTTTATAACTGTAGTTCTAACAAAATTAATGTCATCATCTGTCATAAATTGTACTTTTTACCGATTTTCAATCCTCAAAATTAGAAGAAACCTGGGCTGGGCTGGACTTGACAAAGAATTTTTATTCAGCTGTACACTGTATCCCACACATGGCAGGGTAGGCACCTCTGCCTACGCCTAACTACCTAAGTCGCTTTGGACTTGGTAACCTAGTGTGAAGACACTCCGTTGCACGCGCGTAATGTAGACGGAAACTTGCGTTAAGGTCTTCCATCGCCCTACTTTTTTTTTTTTTATAAAATGTGCTTAGTAGCGAAACTTAACTAGCATTTTATCTACTCGGGAAGGCATAATACAACCTATATAGACCAAAACCTAGATCTCTACTTAAAATACCTATCGCCAAAATCCAACATTCAAAATTGCAAAACATTGCAAAAAGAAAACAACAGAGTGTTATTTCATATATCTCGTTATTTTTAAAACAATTTTAGTATGTATATAAACAATGAAAACTTACAGAAAATTATCCTCAATTATTAAAATTTACAAAGCAATTTTCCCAAAGCAATTACATTTAACACAGTTGTTTCTAGACCACTAATAAATGTTCTATCACAATTTAACAGACCACTGCGCTCTTGTTAAGAGCTTGCTTAATGCTTAGAATAAGTGTCAAAGGGATAGAGACCTCGCCTCGACATCGGCTTCCATTCAAGCTTTGACATTTTCGTGTAAAGCGATAAAAATATTTTTTATAGAATAAGGATGTTTATAATGTTATAGTGCAGTAGTAATTGTTAAAGCGTAGGTTGTGCGTTCAATACTATTAAGGCAATAATTCTATTTCTGATATTCTTATTCTAATAGATGAATCACGGCATTCTTCTCTCTCTTGTTCTCTTATTTAATTCGCAACTTGTCAAAAAGCATATAATAAGAGTTTTTTTATACTAGGATGAAGCTCATGTATGTAATATTTAGTGGTAAATTTAGTATTATTGTTTAATTACATTATATACGCTGAATGATACATTTTTAATACCCGAGGTAACTCTGATAGAGAGTAAGGTAAGCGTAATCGATTAAAGTGATGGATCTTTATACATACATTTATCCTTATTAAATTAAAATAAAAAAGCTCAAAAGATAGACCCTAATTAATTACAGATAAGTAAAATAAAAGTAGCTACTGAAATTTTAACCCTAGTTAGAACCACTAATGAAGTTTAAGTATACTTAATGTAATTAAGCTTCTAAATAGCTTTTATTTTTAGTGGAATTGTACTGAAGTACATTTAAAAATTAAAATGTAGCCTATTTTAATGTATACAGGATGTACTTATAATAATGTACGATAAGTTATTATGGGATTATAATGTTTGAACACGCAATAATTGTGAATTTAATTCTCACTCCAGAGATTAATTATATTTAAATTAATTTTCACTTTTATTCTATAGTAAGAAAAAATGTTTTTTTATTCCGCCAAGCCTTTCCGGAACCTTTGTGGTCTCCTCTGTCATAACATACAGGAAAAAGCGAACTATTGTTGCAATAAACTGTTTTTTCAATTTCTAAAATAGTGTTGCAATTAATCATACCACTCTAAACTAAAAAAAATATTTTCAGCTTCACGCTGTTCACGCAAGAGAACGGAGACGAAAGACGAAAGACGGAGTGTCTTAATACTAGGTTCCCAAGCTTCCTAAACCATGTTGGACACATGGTTTAGGAAGCCATGGAACCATGGGGACACATGGTTTAGGAAGCTTGGTAACCTAGTATTAAGACACTCCGTCTTTCGTCTTCCGTCTCCGTTCTCTTTCCACTGAAGTGGAAAGAGGACGGTTGAGTGGTGGAACTCAACGCCGCGTTTACTTTGTTACCAAAGTGAAGAAATGAAAACATTAAATATTTAAATTGAAAATATTATATATTTCATTTCCTCGAGTGGGGATCGAAGCCACATCCTATGGTTACAGTCACACGCTTGTGCCGCTGCGCCACGACAGATCTCATAAACTAACAATATAAAAAACATTTAAATATCGTAGAATAGAGTGTAAACCTGCTAAATTCATTTTACTGTTACGTACTCATACATCTTTACAACATTTAAAAGTAAAATAAAAGTTAAAAAATCGGATTTTATTTCATTTTATATAGTCCATATTATAAATCAATTTTCCCGATTCTAAAAACGTTCTGATAATATACATATTCATAGTTTTTTAAATAAAAATTGTCGCCTTTGTGAATTTGCTTAAAAGGCTTTTAGCAGATTAACATCCTAGTTTTGAATCAGATTAGATAAAATAAAGACAACTTGGTTCTTTATTAATTTAAAGTAATATAAAGTATATAGTGTACTGTACATAAAAAAAAAACATTTTATATTTTCTTATAAATATATACAAGCAGTCATTTAAAAATAGAAATAAAAACATCAATAATTATAGAACATGATTTTCTTTCTTGGAAATGCTCAAGAGTCGTTCGAGCACAATTGGAGAGCCCTTACAATGAGAACTTTGAGACCTACAACGATAAAATAATATTTGTTAACCTTTATTTGTATTAAAGCTATAACGAAATGTAAAAAAGTGAAGTAAAAAAAGGCACTAACTTTTTTTATCCTCAACCTATTCCATGCCATTTCAAATATATTTATTGTGGCGTTGAGTTGAGAGATATGCAATTTTTTTTCAGCTACACATGGTCGAGTAGGCATATGAAACTTAGAAACCTAGTGTTAACACACTCAATCCACATTAAAACCATTCCGTTTCCCTCCCTCTAAGCTGCTTTTATAAGCCCTGTTCTTTAGTCTTATACGCTTTTATGAGCTTCATCTGCATCTATCTTTATATAAGTCCTTTAAGGATATTTTTATCTTCTCATTATTGTCGGTCAATTTGCTAGAAAATTTTCTCATACATGAAGATAATTTTATACATTAAACCCCATATCTTTGCTCAGGACAAGAAAAAAAGAATAGCTATTTTAAGTAAGAAAACAAATTGTTATTAAATAGAAATATTCTACGTTCGAGGCCTGTCATGGCGTAGCGGCACAAGCGTGTGGCTGTAACCGACAGATTCTGGGTTCGATCACCAGTCGAGGAAATGAAATATTTAATATTTTCGTTTTTAAAATTTAGTGTTTCATTTCTTCGCTGTGGTAATAAGGCAAAGTGCGGCGTTGAGTTCCGCCACTCAATTCGGCGGAAAGTAGGGAACGGAAGAGGAACGGAGCTATGTATGTATGTAGAATATTTTTCTTTTTTTTTTAGCCTCACGCTGTATCCCGCATGGCAGGGTAGGCAGAGGGAACTTGGGAACCTAGTGTTAAGACACTTCGTTCCATTTCACGTTCCCTACTTTCCGCCGAATTTGAGTCATTGGGTGTTGAGTGGCAGAACTCAACGCGCTTTTACCTTATTACCAGAGCGAAGAAATGAAACATTAAATATTTAAATTGAAGATGTAAAATATTTCATTTCCTCGAGTGGGGATCGAACCCACAACCTGTCAGTTACAATCACACGCTTGTGCCGCTGCGCCACGACAGGCCTCTTAATCCAGGCCTAGAAATATTCTGTATTCATTTATACCATTATGAGTATTTGTCGATCAAGTTACATAAAATTGTCAGTAGCATCAGTGCTACAGAAAGCTACCCCGACTCTTAAGGACATTTTTGAATCTTGTGCATCTCGTATAAAGCAGGGCAGAGAGACCCTGGGAACCTATTGTTAAGACACTTTCTTTCCATTCTAATTTTTTCTTATTTACTTCCTAGCCCATTATCTTTCACCGAATTATTTTTTTATGCGCTTTAGTTTTTTTTCTCAGGTTAGTAGGACTGTCTGTATACATTTCAAAGCGTTAAAGACTTACCGCGATCTGGACGACCATACACACCGAGGGCCCCGTCCAATAATCATAGATTTGGTGCTTGATAATCACCGCTTGACAATTAAAAACATGATGATGACTAAATTTAACTAAGATACATCCCTTGCGGAGAGAGAAAATAACTCACTGATAGCGTTGGAATATAATTTGGCTCAGCCTAAAACCATTTTGAAGGATGTTTTGTTCATCACAATAATGCACCATGTCATTCTGCATTGATTTTTCGCGACTTTTTGCCAAAAGTTCGTTTCGCAATACCGTCTTTGCCTGATTCGGCTTTGTATGACTGCTGGAATTTGAACACAAATGAGGAGGTAAAAACCCAATTTAAGAGGTTCATGGGTCTTTTTGTCTAATCCGATCGTTATGAGAACTGAAAAGAATGTCAGAAAAAGTACGTTTTATCGTACAGAAACTACTATGAAGGGGATGAAATTGATTTGGAAGAATAAATTAAATCCTTATAATTTATAATGAAATATGTTAGTTTTTTTTATTATAATATTTTATCTCTTAACTCATCATACTTTAAGATATTTCGAACACAGACACCTAAATATTTTAGTAACTGGCGGAGCAATTCGTGTTTATTTTTGGCTAACGTATTCCTGTACGTCGATAGTGAATAGTTGATAGTGACTCAATGTAGTTTATACTGTATAGACTTTCGCCGTTCGTAGCTAAACTAATAGGTATATTTTGTTATATTGTCTATTTTTCTTAATAATTACTTTTTTCTGAAACCTGCCGTGGCGTAGAGGTACACCCGTGTGCGTCTGTAAATGCAATAGGTTCAATGCTTATTTGAGGTAATTAAATATTTAATATTTTTATTTTCCTTGCTCTGGTGACAAAACAAAGCGCGGCATTGACTTTCACGACTCATCTCCAATGCCTCAAATTGGCCAGAAAGTGGGGAACGGAAGTGTCTATGGAAATGGAGAATTTTAAAATCGAAAAATCGAATCCCAAATTCCTTCTACCAACCCCATTATGGTCGGGATACAATGAGAAGCTGAAAAATATATATTTTGTAGTTTTTAGTTATGTAGGCTTCAAATTATATTGAAAATGTATAAAATATGAACTATTTTAAATATGAGAATAAAAGTTTTCCAATGTTATAAACTTCTTATAGAAAAATAAAGATTTATGTAATATATATTTTAATCTATAAATACCATATAGATAAGATTGTATCTATTTGATTAAGCGTATTTTGCGCAAGAAATACTGTGAGAGCGGGATTTACGAAACAAAAAACACTTTAATATGTGACTATTTATTGATGATATTAGAGATATTTAAATTACGATTTATTAAGTGCAAAAAAGTTAAAAAGCTTCACGGTGTATTTAGCATATGGCAGGGTCTAACTTTGAAACCTAGTGTAAGATACACCATTCCGTTACCCAATCGTAGCAAATAATATAGAATTTAGTAAATTAAATTAATGGAATAAATGAATATTATTGGCCTGTTTTGGTTAAACTAAGCGCGGCGTTAAATGCCACAATTTAGCAATTCATAACCTGAATTCTGGTAGAATAAGGTGAAATTCGGCGCAAAACCGCAAAAAAATCTTTGAGACATTAATCGAATAACTCTATTCTTATTTTTTCCTAAAATATTGTCAAAACATATTGTCTTTCTAACTTTATACTTTCAACTTTCACAAAATATAAAAGTAAATACGATGCAACTTATGGGTAAAAAAAACTTTATTAATATTTAAATGGAAAAAGTTGGATCCTTTTTCGTAAAAAGGTAAACACTAGGAAATCACGTAAGTATGTATGCCTTACTAAGTTTTA
>DWMZ01003257.1:0-12962 GCA_018249855.1 Eueides tales michaeli | reverse complement strand
ATATATATATATATATATATATATATATATATATATATATATATATATATATATATATATATATATATATGTTTTTTTTTCGGCTCACTACGTTACATTCCTCATGGTTAAAAATGTACGATTTATAACGCTCTAGTTAAACCACACTTGATATATGTTATCGAAATCTGGGGTACTACAGCCAAAAGCTAAAATAATAAACTTCAACGTTAACAAAATAATATTATTAAACTACTCTTTAACCATCACTACTTAACGCCAACTAAAACTATATTCAAAGAAGCAAAATTCATGAACATAGACAATTTAAACATATACAACACTTGTAATTTTATTCAAAAACATTTAAATAGGACGATCCATACTAATCTTACGTTCAATAAAGTAAAACAAGTCAACCGACGTAGTAGTCGAACTAGCTGCCTCGTAATACGTAATCATCAAACAAATTATAGCAAAATTATGGCCGTTTTCCAAATTATCGAAACAGTAGAAACGACGTTTCAACTGCTAACGTAGGGTCCGATTTAGTGAGCGCGCAAACATCTGTCAGCTGTGTTAATAATTCGGAGTAAGCACTAGTCAAGTCACATGTGACGTCATAGACACACGAATTTTACCGCATCTGTGGTACGCTATGACCGGCCTATAATAACTACTCACGACTGTATATATACATACCCTCACATATTAAAAATATTACTTCTTTTCAAATTTTTAAGAAACAATTGCTCGTTCGGATATTTACAAAAAAAATAAAATGTAGATTTACTATCCTGAATCAGTTAGTTGCTTTATTTAATTTTTTTGTTACTTGCGTTTATAAAGTGTGATGTAGGTATATTTATGGTGTTTTATTTATTTTACTTCATACAAAATTTTATTTTTATCTTTAATGTACAGTGTGTCTATTATTTGGTGTATTAATATTATACAAAAAGCTTATTAAGTTGTAACTACAAGTAAGTTTTTACTTTTATTTATTTCAGTAATGTCTGAATGTATTTCTGTTTTCATTAATGTTAAACAACGGCGATGGACGGTTTAGAGATAAGATAGACATTGAGTTAATTATATTATAGCAATAAGTGACATTTAAACCTAAAAGAATTCTGAAAACAATTGTTTTTTTTTTCTAGCTTCACGCTGTTTCCCGCACAAGGCAGAGTAGGCAGAGAGAACCCGGGAACTTAGTGTTAAGACACTCCGTTCCACTTCCGTTCCCCACTTTCCCTTTAGGAAAAGCAAGAGTTGCAGTTGTTTCCCTTTAGGAAAAGCAAGAGGTATCGCCAAAAGCTACAGCCTCGACCTCTTTCGCCTCGTCCACCGTATTTAACCTCTTCATACATTGCCTCCGGCGGGACTTCTCGCTTTTCACCTGACTTTCCTCCAATATAATCGATCACTCAGCTTATTGAGTGCCGGAAATAATTTTATGTATAGACAACAGATTTCGGCAACACGATCAGCGTGAAGAAATATAGCCTATATATAGCCTTCGTCGATTGTATAGACTATTGAACAATTTTTTTTTTAGTTTCATAATAATAACATTTTTTTTTTAATAATTACCTTAATATTTTTTTTATATAAAACCGCTAACCTCCAAAACTAAAACAAAGTTTAACTAAAATCGGTTCAGCATCGTAGAGGGCACAGTCGTGCGTAACTAAATACCTATACAATTTTATTGTAAATATTTTTTTAAAATAATTTCTTGTAGGATCAAACCCCTGACCTCATTATACAGTCTTAATATTGAATACGATATTACTGTTAAGCACGAAGGTCTTTTAATTGTATTGTTATATAAGTTAAGAGTGAAAACTGATCTGAGAAATAATCCTTAGGTCGTTGTGGCGCAGTGTAATACTGTACTTGCGACGTTTCTGGGTTCAAATTCTCTTTCGGGGTGATATTTTTTTTTCATTTTTTTTTGCCCTGTATTGATAACTTTAACTGTGAATAGAAATATTTTCTGACGTATAAAGTATCCAATAACGATAGTGTTTTCTCATAAATATTCTTAATATGACATTGTTACATAAAAATCATAGACACAATTTTTTTTAAATAATATGATTCCCAAGAACTCGAGAACATTTGAGGCATTGCGTGTTAATTAGCGCAATTCAACACCGCGCTTTGCCTCGTAACCACAGCGATGAAATTAAAATGTTGAATATTTCTCTCTCTCTCTAATCTCTTTTTAATATATAGATATTTAATATATCTACTTAATCGTTTCAATGTAAGTATTTGCGTTGCGGTGAGAATTACCTCAGGTAATTAGAATGTGTCATGTATAAAATTCTTCTTAGTTATTTCCATTTAACTATGTGGATGAAGCTGCAGGTAAAGTACCTATATGTAATATTAGTTTCATTACTTGCTTTTAATTTCATTACATCCTGCATACAGTACGATAGGCTGAGGGAACCTGGGAACCTTAAGAAAAAGACTATGTTCCTATAAAGATATTACGTGTTGAGTATCGAAAATTGACGTGTTAATGTATATGCAATAAACTGTTTCTTTTTTTTAAATCTACTTAAAAATAGCTTTATTAAGTGATTTGCGTATATGAAGTCAAGGTTAAGGTCAAAATATTGTTACGATTTTTTTTCCTGTTACATAAATAATTATATTTTTATATCTGCTTAAAAAAATATTCATTACAATCAATCAAGACTTGACAATTTTTTTTAATGGTTTATAAGTTGAATTACTTATGAAATACAAATTGAGAATATATTTACCGACTATGCAAGAAAAGGGGTGTTATAAGTCTGACTTATCTGTCGGATAGGCCTGTCGTGGCGCAGCGGCACAAGCGTGGGACTGTAACCGACAGGTTGTGGGTTCGATCCCTACCCGAGGAAATGAAATATTTAATATTTTCAACTTAAATATTTAATGTTTCAAACAACAACAAGGTAAAAAGGCAAAAAGCGCAACGTTGAGTACCGCCACTCAACACGTATTGGTTCAAATTCGGCGGAAAGTGAGCAGCGGAAGTGGAACGGAGTGTCTTAACATTAGGTTCCCCAAGTTCCCTCTGCCTACCCTGATAGACCTGTCTACGGTACCGTAGCTCCTGAATACATGAACCGATTTGAGGGCGGTTTTCTTAACTGAAAACCTTGTTCATCTCGATAGCTCTTACCTATGTTTTATGGAGATCGTATTAGGAATTCAAGAGCTAAAACCCAAGCGCCAAGACAAGATAGCTAGCTATTTTTTTTGTAACCAATACACTTTTTGTGTGGAGCTTTTCTTTTACTTTCTAATTTACAGTTTTTTCCATATATAATCAAACATTCGTTAGTTCGTTTTTTTTCCGCATTCATTTCGAACCGCGGCGTTTAATTTCGCCTTTTAATACACAAAAACTTGGGTGCAAAGCGGGCACCCGAGTGCTTTTATATTAATATCTTCTCTTTCGTTTCATTGTTTTTTTTTTGCTTTACGCTGTATCACACACATAGCAGGGTTCCCGAGGGAACCTGAGAGTCTAGTGTCACTTAGTGTGAAGTGAGGAACTCTATTCTCAATTTCGCGCTCACTTTCTTCAGAAATCTCCGCGCTGCCACGTTACTAGAACGAGAAAAAGAAAATATTATATATTTCTCTTTTATAAGTAGCATGAACGCACAACCATCCTGTTTACAGTCACACGCTTTTTCTCAACGATGATTTATGTATCAATTAATAAAAAAATATTTAAAAAAATACGGATACAGAATTAGGACACTATTTAAACAACCTTCGCAGAGCTTATGCAAATGAATAAAGCGGCTATGGCGAAACTAACAACTTACAAGGTTTATTCATTTCCGTATTTGCTATAGGTATTTTTATAGGTATATATTGAACTTTGGTTTTTTTCTTTTTTTCTGTACATCATAAAAAATCTTTTTTTTTCTATTTAATCTGTTTGAAATTTAATTAATTCAATATTTTCAATTGAATTACTTAATCTCTTCATTTCTTCGTCCTTGTAACAAGCGGATAGTGGGGAATCGAACGAAGTGTCCTACCACCAGGTTTCCAAGTTCCCTCTGGCTACCCTGCCATGTGCGAGATACAGCGTGAAGCTGAGTGAGTGATTTATTTAATTAAGTAAGTTAAAAGTCGTTTTTAAGTGAAAAGAATCGAATACGAACATTCATATGTATTTTATAATAAATTAGGGGGCTCCGCCCCCTGCTCGCATCGCTCGCATAAAATATAACGATCAGCTTCTTAATTAACCTTTATCAAAAGCAAAAAAAAAACAATTTACATCTTGATCGAAATTCATAAAGAATCACAATTTTTTTTTTTCATAACTTTTTTTTCATATTATAGGCACTCACTAACCTGAGTGCCTCACAATACACGATATTCTCTATCACCTTTTCTTCCAGCTTGCACTCGATCAATCAATATCAATTTTCTACGTCAACAACTATTATACAAAAAAATCGTACGGAACAAAAAAGTATTTTATAGAATAAAGAGATAACTATTGAAGGCTATAGCAATGGAGGAGCTCTTTGGTTTTTCGATCCTCACTTGTGGGACATATCGTAGTTCCGCGCCACTCAATAAACTGTAATTTGACAAAACAGTGGCCTAACACTCACTAAGTTCCCTCTGCCTATACTTATGTACTGCGGTAAAACCTTAATACTGTAAAAAAATAGTAAATTTGAAATAGGATGTTATAATTTATTTCACATACTTAAGTAGTCTTGTCACAGATAACGAAATCTGGTCATAAAACTTAAGGCCGCTACGACATTGTACATATAAATAGTACATATAAATAAAGTAAATATATAAATTACATAATTAATATTTTTTTTTAAGTTGGTATAAAAAGGCTCATGTCCAGGCCTTATTTATTTATTTTTTATTCCATTGCCAGGACTTTCAGTCTATAAAAAAGTAAAATTGGAGAACCCTTAAATAAATATGATGATGTTACAAGGAGGTAATATGTGACATTATCTGTCTGTCTAATCTTTTTTTCAAATCGAGTCGAATTTGAGGCATTGCGTGAGTGGCGGAACTCAACGCCGCACTTTGCCTCGTTACAGAGCGAAGAAATGTAAATAATAAAAAAATATATAATTAATGTATAATTATAATATTTAGCTAGAAACTTGATTACTAGAACACGTAATAAATACATGCCAAACTAAAAATTACAATTAAATATGTAACCTTATTAAAATCCGCAGTTTAAGAATTAGAATTATAAGTATTGAATATCCTTGAGTAAACACTTAAATTAAGTATTCATAACGGCTAGATGTTAGATACGTTGTTTTAAATTTAAATTCATTTATGCGATGTGGTTTTAAAGTGGAGTATAACGAGTATGTCTATAGAAGAGCATGGGTTGTATGTTTTTTTTTTAAATTGGAGTATTATGTCTATAGAAGGGCATCGGTTGTATGAATTTCTTGTCGTTGGTAGTTTTACGTTCATTCGATTCAAAAAATATATTAAAAAAATATATTTAAAATGAAGAATAATTTGACTTATCAATTTACAGAAAATGTCTATTTTCACTAATTTTAAAGAGCTAATCCACACTTAGGAAAGAAAATACTTATTTAGAAAGTGCATAATAATGTAAACGTATATAAACGTTTACAAGATGAAAATAGAAAATATCTATTTAATCACACCACAAATTCGGGGGTCAATGGAGACTGAAAGTATATTGATGGGAGTGCTATTTTATATATTTTATTTTCAAATTAAATATATTTTTTTTTCATTGCTCTGCTCTGGTAACAAGGCAAAGCGCGGCGTTAAGTTCCGCCACTCAACAGTCAATGTCTCAAATTCGGCGGAAAATTGACAAAGGAACGAAGATTTCTCTACCTACCCTACTTTGTGCGGAATACAGTGTACACATGGCTGGGTAGGAAAAGAGAACTTGGGCATCTAGTGTTAAGACACTCCGTTCCATTCCTCACTTCACCGAATTTAAAGGATTGCGTATTGAGTGACAAAATTCAACGCCGCGTTTTTCCTTATTATTAGACCTAAGAAATGAAAACATTAAATATTTGATTGGAAAATATGAAATATTTCATTTCCTCGAGTGGGGATCGAACGTATTTGTCGCGTTTACAGTCACACCATTGTGGGCACAAGCGTGCCTAGTGGCGTATACCGTTTACAATATAATTTAAATCACGTCAATCATTTACTGTAGACCGGATCTACAAACGAACAGGATTTATATGTTTATAGTTTATAGAATATATTAGTATGTATTAGTATCCGTACTTATAAACTCTAGTGTAGTAATTATCGGTTAAATATTATCGCGGAGTTGTGTTCCGCCAGTCATCCAGAAATGCCTATAAACTAGGCGTAATATGACAAATTAGACTAGACCTTATTTAGGTTGCTGCTGCAGTCTGCAGGAAGTTAAATGTCTTTATTAAATTATCTTTATCTCTCTATTCTATAAAAAATCGTACAGAACAAAAAAGTATTTTGTTCTGTACGATTTTTTTGTATAATAGTTGTTAACGTAGAAAATTGATATTGATTGATCGAGTGCAAGCTGGAAGAAAAGGTGATCGAGAATATAGTGTATTGTGAGGCACTCGCGTGAGTGCCTAGAATATGAAAAAAAAATATGAAAAAAAAGTGATTCTTTATGAATTTGGATCAAGATGTAAATTGATTTTTTTTTTGCTTCTGATAAATGTGTAGAATTAAGAAGCCGATCGTTATATTTTATTTTTTATTGATGTTTTCATTGATTGATACATGTTTTTTTGTTAAATTCTCGTTTGCGTGGGTGAGCGGGGAGGAAGGGGGGCGCCGGGGGTTGGCGAGCGAAGCGAGCAAGGGGCGGAGCCCCCTAGTTAAATTATAAAATTATATCTAATATGTCATTTTATTTTATGGATTTTAAATAAAAAATAACGAACTGACTTTTAATTTACTTATGTTACAAATTACATTTATAAATATACATGCTTAAAGAATAATTATATTTCTTCGTCATTTTTTTTTTGAGCTTCACGCTGTATTCTGCACACAGTCTGCGGGAACCTAGGAACCTAGTGATAAGTCTACACACTCACACCTCTCATTCAATTTCAATATTAAGTTTTAATTATTTGGGGTTATTCATGTATAATTAAACACGATAGGCTCAATTCAATTTCTATTTGAGAAAATGAAATATTTCATATTTTATATCCTCGCGTTGGTAACAAGGGAAAACGCGACGTTGTGTTCCGCCGTGTGTGTGTCTCAAAAAGCGGCGGAAAGTGGTAACGGAAATGTCTTAGTGAAAACGTGTCTGACGTTCCGAGGTTCCCTTTGCCTACTGTGCTATTTCCGGCAACACAGCGTGAAGCCAAAACAATGTAATACTACTGCATTTTTTTGTTTAAAAAGAAAAAACTGATATATAGATGTTATGTAATGTATACTTCAAGATATATTATACCACAAAGACATTGAAAGTAAAGCAAAGTCAAGGTCGACATTTTAACTCTATCAATAAGCTTACGGCGTTTTTGTATATATAAAAAAAAACTCCATTAAAACCAGTGCGGTGAAGCCTGAAATTCTTACTATTTATTTTTATAACTAATCGTGCAGATGATTGTTGCTATTTTTTTATTCTGTAGCATTTATTGTCTGTGGTATTTTTTAATTCTGTGGCATTTATTGTCTATGGTATTTTTTAATTCTCATACTTTAAACCCTTTTTTGCTTTATAAATATTGTAAATAATAGGAAAAAAATATATATGTTTTAACTTTACTTCTGTTTGAAGGTTCCCCATCTCAAAAAGACATAATGGAACTTTTATAGATATTTTTTATATCTCTGTCAGTCAAGACCATTATTGTCATGTTGTGGAGGTATTAATATACAAGAAGTATATACTTGATTTCCTTATAGTTTAGATATAAGGTCTATGATAATATATTAATATGGTCAAATCCGTCTCGCACTTGACCATTTTTTTAAATTTATAATACTAATATGAAACAAATTCGTTTATATAGGCTTAAATTTTTCAAATTTATTTTGACTTGAAAAATTTAAGCCTATATAAGCGAATTTACACTAATGAACACTTATGAACAGATTAAGTAAAGAGATGCTTTATATACATGATGTAATAGGTAGATATTGGCTTTGTCAAAGGGAGTGAAATACCGACCAAAATCCTTTATATTGTATCCCGCTTATAATAGGAAAAAAATATATGTTTTAGCTTTAGTTCTGTTTCAAGGTTCCCCATCTCAAAAAAACACAATGGAACCTAATAGCTGGTAAGTACCGGGAACCTTGTGTTAAGAAACTTTGTTCCACACGCGCCGAATATTCCAGACATTTCCTTTTGAATGGTGGATCTCAGCGCCACATGTTCTCTGTACGGTCAACATATAGTTATAGAAATCATTGACATATGACTAATAAATATATTTTCTATAAGTATTAATTTATTAGAATTATACAAATAATAGCACTTATACCAGAACACGCGATAGACGTAACTTGTTTTTAATTTTAATAAATTATAGCCAAATTGAATAATTCTTAAAGTAATTAGTTATATATAAATAAAAACAATAAGGAAGTATACATTTTAATAGCGCAATATTAATCCTGGCCTCTATAAGACGATTCAAAGCAATAATTAAAAATCATATTTTAATATATGAAAGAAGTTTTACCTATGTATATGTCTGTCTGTATGATACTGTAGCATCTAAAGGGATAAACCGATATGAATGCGGTCTACTTAATTGAAAGTCTGAACAATTCTTTGAATGTTTAATGATTTTTTTTAAGAATTTGTATTTTTAATGAAAAATTTTGAATCAAAAATGAAATATAATTAGTGTTTTTCTGTGGCGGTAGCTTTTTAAAATTTTAAATATTGATCATCTGTGATAAGTATATATGTAAATGTTTATAGAATTTTGCAGAAATCCTCTTTTATAAGTGTTTTGTTGTAGCTTCACGCTGTGTCTCGTTTACATCATTCCTTTCACCATCATACTCCATATGCAAAACGCGGCGTTGAGTACCGCAACTATTTCAAAAATAGGATGTACAGGAAATGGAGTATCCCTCTTACCATTCTATATGTGAGATACAACGTAAACTCACAGATTAATATATTTTTTGTCAATTTAAGCACTGGATACCGCAGTGACAGAACAATGGCCGCGCGACGAAATGACAGACAATTATATCTTATTTATTAGACAAGCAGTTAACATGTCCAAAATAAAATTGTTATTTAAGGTTATTATGAACAATAGGCACGTCAATGTGGCAATGAATTTATTTAATTAAAATTTTAGAAACCTTACATTTTAATAATATATTAACATATAAAATAAAGTCTTTTTTGTATATTATTAAAATATGATATCGTGTGGGATTTTTTTTTGTATTAAATTCAAGTTTATTTTTTTAAGTATTAAGTACTTAATATACGAGCGAACTGCCTGCGGCTTCGCCCGTTTAATTTACCCTATTTTATTTATAAATCTCAATTACTTTTTTCATCATACAAGCAATCATCACATCACTTTAAGACAATATCGTACAGATATTGTCTTAAAATGCTGTGAAAAGTAAAGTTTCAGCCATATGAATAACGTTTTCTGGCAATTTTGCCGAAATAAATATTTTAAATTGTTTGTCATTTTTTATCAACCGTTTTAAATCAAGCATACACTAAATGAAGGAAGTTCGCCACAATACAATAGTGAACACTGCATTTAAATTTACTTTGCCGTTTCCGAGATTAACGCGTACAAAGGCACAGATAAACAGAGGCTGATGACAGTGGACGAGGCGAAAGAGGTGTACCGAGGCCTCAGCGTTTAGCGCTCCGTTTTCTCTGCGTACTTCTCTAGGGATATAGCGTGAAGATAAATAACTAAATAAAAAGACAAAATATTTAAAAATCACAATTTTGGATCCTGTTACATTAATAAACATCCTCTATAAGATTTTATAATATGTCTTCCATGTTTATATTGAAGTAAAATACCTGTCAATTGGAAGTCGAACTCGCTATAGCTAACAAATTGCCCTGAGTGGAAATTGAACCTATAGTCCTTAAATTATTATAAAAAATATATAATTAAATCAAGGTCTGAGACCTGTCGTGGCGCAGCGGCACATGCGTGTGACTGTAACCGACTGGTTGTGGGGTCGATCCCCACTCGAGGAAATGAAATATTTAATATTTTCAAATTGCATATATATTTAATGTTTTCGTTTCTTCGTTCTGGTTATAAGGCAAAGCGCGGCCTTGTGTTTCACCACTCAACACGCAATGCCTCAAATTCGGCAGAAAGTGGGAAACAGAACAGAGTGTCTTACTAGGTTCCCAAGTTCCCTCTGCGTACCCTGCCGTGAGCGGGATACAGGGTGAAGCTGAGTGTATAATTAAATCAAAATGCTTTAATATTTCACGGATTCGCTGTACGGATGTCTACTGTTTTGCATAAAGAATTCAGATCACTGTCTGAACGTAGCCAGCCTACTTTAGGTAACAAAGTTCAAAATCTACTTAGTTTCAATAGTGATATTAACTTATCGATACTAATAATAAATCTGTAATCGATCACTGTTTGTACATAGAAGATATATTAAATAACATCTTATAGGAGACGTTTATTAATGTAAAAGGGCTCGCAATAGTGTAGTGATTTTATATTGTTTGTCTGTGCGTTTGTACGCGCTAGAAACGGTTGATTTAAATGCAGTTTTCACTACAATATTATAGAGACCTCCACTTAACATTTAGTGTTGTATATAAATCGGTTAAAAATAAAAAACGTCACGCCAATTTAAAATATTAAAATCGATGAAATTGCTGCAAATTTGTCATTCATTTAGATGAAATTTTAGTTTTAAATGAATAGATATGGTTTCAAAAGTGATAATGTCATTAGAAAAAGAAAGAAGTCGAAATTAGTAAATAAAACAATGTAATTCAAGCGGGCGAAGCCGCCGACAGATCGCTAGTATGGTACAAGCCAGTACAATAATTCACTACATGAGTCATTATAATCTATTAAGGCCGTGAATGTATCAAGCTGTAAGCTCTACTACCGAGTAATTTACATCTCGTTACTTGAAGGTTGACCGCCTAAACTAAACTGGATCAATTAATGTTATGTGTTTATTTTAAGATTTTTTTTTTAACTTTACGGTGTATCCCGCACAAGGCGGGATAGGCAGAGGGAACCCGGGAACCTAGTGTTAAGACACTCCGTTCCACTTCCGTTCCCCACTTTCCGCCAAATTTTAGGCATTGCGTGTTGAGTGGCGGAACACAACGCCGCGCTTTTCCTTATTACCAGAGCGAAGAAATGAAACATTAAATATTTAAATTGAAAATATTAAATATTTCATTTCCTCGACTGGGAGTCGAATCCAGAACCTGTCGGTTACAGTCACACGCGCTTGTGCCGCTGCGCCATGACAGGCCTCTATTTTAAGTTTAAATATAATATTAATGTACAAAAAAAACAGATGAAAAAAATACTTGAGGCGTGGTGCAGGAGCACTACAAATGCGATAGATTATAGGTTCGATTCCCAATTAAGAAAATGAAGTATTAAATATTGCATATTAAATATAGAATAATGAAAAGCGCGGTGTTGGGTACCACCACTAGACTCGCAATGCCTCAAATTCTGTGGAAAGTGGAGTGTCTTAAAACTAGGTTCCCAAGTTCCCTCTGTCTACCGTGCCAAGTGTCTTAACACTAGGTTCCCAAGCTCCCTCTGCCTACCCTGCTATGTGCGGGATACAACGTGAAGCTGAAAAAAAAATGTAATTTCTCTTTCTCTGGTAACGAGGCAAGGCGTGTCGTTGAGTTTCGCCATTCCACGCGTAATGCCTTAATTCGGCTAAAAATGGGAAACGGAAATGCCTAAATAGGAGTGTCTTAACACTAGGGTCCGAGGTTCCCTCTGCTGCTGTGTCCCACTGGGTGAGGCAGTCTTTAGACTAGTTTAGATACGCACATATCAATATTTCAATATATAACATATTTATCAAAGCTTTAAGTCGGTAAGCTTTTCATTATATCTTATAAATTCTCAAAATAATATAACTTTTCCTTTTACAGAATAAAACAAGATGTTCCACGGAGGCATTTGGAGTAAGCTGCAAAACTTCTACAAGTGGTACGTGCTGGGGCTAGTGTCGGTCGGCTATATACTCGGAGAGTTGGGACATTATCTCATTGGTTAGTGACTTTTCTCTATTTAATTCTTTTTTGACTTTCACCGAGGGTAGGCAGAGGGAACCTGAATTTCCCACTTACCGCTGAAATTAAGACATTGCGATTTGAACGGCAGCTCTCAATGCCGCGCTTGTTATGAAACATTAAATATTTAATTTTAAAATATTGAATATTTCATTTCCTCGAGTGGGGATCGATTCCTCGTGTCCTTGCGGCGCGACAGGCCTCAATAACTAAAATTCTCAATAATTAATAAAATTTAGTAATCATTTAGTAATATTTTTTAATCACTTAAATTTACAAAAAAAAATAGTAGGTATGATTATTCGTGTATATGTAAATACATCTGTTTGTTTGAATCTGCCGTTGTCGTGCCGCAACGGTCATGGGTTCCATTCCTCGCAACAAAATTGATATTCCTGGTAACAAGACAATACGCCATATTTCTATTTGAGGGTTAAACAAATGGTGAAATCTTTGTATATTAATATATTATATTTTTACTCGAGCTTTTAAGTATTTTTTTAAAAGCCCATATTTTAAGAGCGAAGAACTAACTTTTATATTTTCCACTCAAAGCTTATAAATATGTATGTAAATAAAGTATCGAGACCCTTTTCCTTTATATTTTATTATACAACCTTCTGCCCTATTTTGGATATATTTGACTAAAGTAGTGTGGAAGTTCGATGAATTGGAA
>DWMZ01003256.1:0-12962 GCA_018249855.1 Eueides tales michaeli | reverse complement strand
AAAAGTGTAGAGAGCGAAAACTTTTAATTATTCAATGTATACAAACGTAAGTTTTACTATCCAATATAAAATTTTAGGTATCTTTAGAATATTCAACAAAGGTATTTCTTTTGGTCTCTTTTAGGGTTCTGTACTTCATAATGAACATAAAGGGAACCCTTATAAGATCACATCGTTGTCTGTCTGTCCGTCGAAACTATTTATCTCGAGATCGCGTGGAATTATCAAGCGTTGAGCTTTCGCTTTATACGCAATGTTTCGAAGATTAAGAAGTAGGGACAGAATTAGTTAAGGTTAGGTTCCCTCAGTCTTCCCTATTACGCGAAATACAGCATAAAAAATATTTAACTTGTATTTGTAGTTAATTTCTTATAAAATTAGTGCATACACCAAAGTACAACTTTCATAAATTGTAAGTTGTACTTCCTATGAGGATCTACTATTTTAAAATTGATACGGAATCCCCGGTATGTGAATTTAATCGGTTTTGTGGCACTGAACCGGTTTTTTAATTTATTTCTTTTTATAAAATAAATGTTCTATATTACGTCATAGTAAAGCTATATTACGAGTATAAAAACATTTTATCTAGACCTTAAATTGTTTTTATTAAAATTATAAACTGACAGAAAAAAAGAAAATTTCATATTAATTTGTATTCTCTATATTGATACTATAATATTTATTTTTCATATTGCCTGGAATGTAGGGGGTTTCACTGTTTTACACAGTTCATAGCATAAGAGACTGTTTGTACCTTAAGTAATTGAGTAGTTAATGGAAATTACTGTATTTAAAAAAAATAATATTTTTTTTTCAAAAGCACAATTTAAAAATAATATGATAAATTTAACGTAAGCTCTATTCATTAAGTGGATTTTTTATTCCACACAACAGGAAAGCCTTCAAAGGAACGCGAGCCCCTGAAGCCATGTTGATATAAAATCTGGGATCCCTATACGCAATTAAGATAGCGGGTATAAACCGCTACTCATTACTTTATCACTTTATATTCTATAGCCAATAAACGCTAAATTTTAATATAAATTAAGATAAGAGACCAGCCGTGGTAAGAGCACAAACGTGAGACTGTAAACGATAAGTTGTGGGTTCAATTCCAACTCGGGGAAATTAGGTATATAATTTTTTTAATTTCCTTGTTCTGGTGCCGAGGAAAAGCGCCGCGTGCATTTTGACAATATCTGAGTTTGGAGGACAGTGGGGTACACAAGGTTCCCAAGTTCCCTCTACATACCCTTCTATTTGCGGGATAAAGTATCAAGTAAAAAAAAAGTTAAGGCACGAATACGATTGAAAAAAGGGAGTGATATATATTTTTTTACAAAACTACTATATTATAGGATTAGATGATTATGTTTAAATAAAATATTATATATTCTTTATTGCATAAATTAAAAAAAAATATAATATAAAATAAAATAACAATATAAAATAAGTTAACAATGGCGGGCTTATCTCTAAAAGAAATCTCTTCCAGCCAACCAATGAAAGTGGAAGAAAAACTGCCGGAGTACACAACTATTGACTTAATAAAAAAATAAATACATACATATATTTCATAAATATGCATACACATATAAATATATACTAACTACACTTATACATACATACAAGAAACATAAATATTATATATAGATAAATATATAATTGTAAATATTAACCAACTAAGCATTGAACTTGCTACCATCGACGTCAAAATCATGATTAGTATAAAAGATTAACGATAAGATGTAAATTAAGCTAAAAGATAAAAATTACACGAAGAAAAAATATTTCTTACACTTTTAAACTGTTGTTTCACAATAATTAAGGTTTGGTGTAAAAAGCGTATAATAATTTCGACGCTGCACTTAAACGGTCTCCGAGAGGTGTGAGTTCGAATTAGTACGTTCGTATTTTCAATTTTTTAAACGTTTTTCTAAAAATAGTAAAATATTGTGTATTTTCATAATGTACTTATAATATCGGTACCCTCTGTAGTATAAATAACTCTTATTTAAGAAACGTATAAAAAATCGATAGTAGCGGGATTTGAACCCGCGCCTCGTGGAATTCATACCAGTCCCGCCTCTTCGATAGATTCCAAAAGGTGACATTCTTTTCTGAATGTGGATTAACACCTCAAGTACGATGAAAATAACCAAATCTGTCTGTTAGCTCTTCTAGTTTTAAGGACAGTTTAATTTGGTAATAGATAAAACATGCAATATATATCGCAAATTCATTAACACTATATTTTTCCAAAGCATTTTCATTTATACTTTTAGCTTTGATTTGCAAAGCATAGTTTAAATATATTGTCTCTAAAGTAGGGCGCAAAATGAAGAGCCCGATGTTGTAACATTAGGTTCCCTTTGCCTACCCTAAAGCGGCTATTCTCCAATAATCTTTAAGGGCCCAAACTGACATCTCTGATATATTTCACTCCTTTCTCAACAGCAAGTGATTATAAATTGGATAAAAGATATAATTCAAGTTACAACACCATTTACAGTACTTGACGGGCAATAGACATCCGTCTAGATTACATCGCCATCGGGAGTACGGATGGTCGACAATGAAGTTAATTACTGTTAACAGCTCAAATACAATGTTATATAACTACTGCTTAGCGATTGTTGTGTCAGAGCTTTTGTATTTATAACTTATGTCTTTAAATGAGTAACGTATTTATATTTGTATATTTGAGGCCTGTCGTGGAACAGCGGCACAAGAGTGTGACTGTAACCGACAGGTTCTGGGTTCGATCGCCAGTCGAGGAAATGAAATATTAAATATTTTCAATTTAAATATTTAATGTTTCATTTCTTCGCTCTGGTAATAAGGCAAAGCGCGGCGTTGACTTGCGCCATACAACACGCAATGCCTCAAATTCGGCGGAAAGTGGGGAGCGGAAGTGGAACGGAGTGTCTTAACACTATGTTCCCGGTTTTCCTCTGCCTACCCTACCCCGTGCGGGATACAGCGTGAAAATAAGAAAAAAATAATAAAATATATATATTTATACGGAATCTCGGATTTTTTTATTATTTCCTTTTTCCTGCCTTTTCTTAATCTGTAATTTTTATCTAAATATACTTTCTAAAAAATATTTCTGACCAAAATATACTGTAATAGGCCTATACACATATGTTAAGACCATCTGACTGTAAACATAAATGTTGCTAGTTGGGTTCCCACTAGGGGGAATGAATTATTCTCATTTGGTCGCTTGGTAAGAAAAACAACAGCGTTGAGTTTCACAGCTCAACACGAAAAGTCTCGAAAATTAATTGGAAGTAGGGATCATAGCGTCTTAAGGTTAGGTTCCCTCTGTTTACCCTATTATGTGTAATATAACATGAATAAAAAAAAAACTAAAAATGCCTTCTTAAGATATAACTTTTTATTTATAAACCTATTTTTATGGTTTGCATTTAGGAATATAATTACTAAAAAGATATTATTTTATATCAATATATTTTTATAGAAAAAATAGTCTCAGAAGGTCACTCAAAGATTCCTTTAAAACGTTTAGCTTGTTAGTTCCTTGATAACAGGAAATGAACTCTATATCACTTAACTAAATTACCAACAAGCAAACACTGTATTATCATTTCCAAAGATATTTTAATATAATATTTAAACAGGCTGTCCATAATAATTACATACATGCTGCATATACTTATGAGCATCCTTCACAGGTCTACCTTATTCAGTAACAGGATCCCAATGGCCGTGTAATGGGATTTTTCATTACTTTCCGATCTCCCCACTGAGAAATTAGTTTCTAAGAATCGATTAGACGCTTTAATGGAAGGAGGTATAAATTAGGGTGCGTCTTAAATTTAACGCTACTTCTATTATTTAGAGATTATTGATGCATATTATAATGATATTCTTAAAAATGATGTGGTGTAAAGGCTCAAGTATGCAACTGTATACGCGATAGGTGTAAGTTCGATCCCCGCTTGAGCAAATTACGTGCTTAATATTTTTATTTTCTTCAGTCTGGTAACAAAGCACAGTGTAGCGTTCTTTTTCACACAATACGCAATTACTCAAATGCGACGGAAATAAAAATATCTTAATGGGGATGTAGTTTTCTAACAATAGGTTTCCAAGTTCCCTTTGCCATGTCACGTGCGGGAATACAGCGTGGAGCTTTAAAAATATATAAGTATATATTAAAACTTTTTCATAATTTCTATAGTGATGAGAATGTTTTTAATGCATGAAATTAAATATATATAGACCTATAAGTGTGAGAAATAAGGAATTAAAAGACAAAGCGCGGTGTTAAGTTACACTACTAATCATATCTTATCTCGATAACTCAGCGGCAAGTGTGGAACTAATTTTCCTCCTGTTTATCCTCATTTAAGTTACCGGATACAGTGTAAAGTTAAAAAATGCAATAATTAAAAAAGCTTTATAAAAATTTCAAATCATACGATTTGTTCGTTCGTTCGTTCGTTCGTCCTGAATCGTAGAAAAGATTTTTTTTTTACACAATTTTGGCAATTAGTCTTGTGTAAAATAAAGTCTGCTCTACTACCTAAATTCAAAGACATTTATAGAATCAAAAAATATATGTTTGTTCGCTACTAAATAATATATAATATATTTTGGCTTAGGTCTACAATTTATACTAAGATGTTTATTATCAAGACAAGTTGTAGTTATTTAAAAGCTCCTTACAATTTCAATAATACAAAGAAAAGCTTACGAAAAGCTCTTTCTAATTTATATTTATACTATGTAAGTTTATTCACTGAGTGGCAATAAATATTTATAGAATTTCGGATCTTGCATATTTACTGAGGTCCAATGTTGCGACAAGTGTTGCCAATTAAATAGCTTATTCGTCATTTGTCACTTCTGTGTTATTCAAAAACAGCGGCTTTCAGTAATTATAAAATTAACTGTTTTTGTTTGTATATGTATTTGTGCTTAATATATTTAGATTTACTTAGCTTCTCGCTGTATACTTAGCGAGGTAGGCAGAGAGAATGGAGCGCCAAACGCTAAGGTCTCGGCAAAATTGTCTCGTTTTTCACATTAGAAATTTTATTATTTATTAGTGAATTAAATTTATATTTTCACTGTTCAGTCATTTAGTTATCTTTCTCTTCTCATCTGCAATCAATTAAATATAGACAATCCGTTTTTAATTTTTCGTTTGATTCTATATACATATTGCGGTCTAACGCCGCGCTGGCCACAGCAAAGAAATGTAAAAGACATCAATTTCACGAATGGACCTCTAACTCATAACGACTTCATTAACAGTGACAGAATATTCAACTAGGTTATATCAGCTCAGATTTTGTTACTTTAAAACATTTTATTTTCTTGCGGCATTCTGAGTCCATTAAGAAAACAGAAAATTTCATTAAATCTCTCTTATCTCGTCATTAACAACTCAAAAAAAAATGCACAAAAAATTTAAAAAGCTCATACAACATAAGAGCTTAAAAGCTCTTCTTGACGTTACAAGTGTATATTTGTAATATTACTATCACATATCATTATTACGACTGGAAATCGTATTTTGGATAATCCAAAACACAATGCACGCATGCGTGGTGTCACCCCACAGTGCGTTCACCTCTGTAGGGACGTGCCGCAAGGTCGCCGAGATATTTTCTTATTGGTATAAATTCTTTATGCTGTATTATTATCGTTAGTTTTTGTTGTTATATTCTAGATAAGGTGTTTTATTTTTAATTTTCGCTTTAGTATAGGTTAAAATTTATTTAAAATTAGTTTTTATTAGCTGGTAGTTAAGATTTAAGTATAGTATGGGTGATAATGGTAGGATGTCAGTGTATATATAACTTAATTTCTGTTTTTCTTTCTATTTCACCTAAAAATGTTACATGATAAGATATTATTACAGCAGTACCTCCCGTACTTCTCTTACGTAATCGTCTTTCTCCCTATTTAATGAAATTACTGTAATAGCGAGAGCTTTATGCGATTGTACTATGATATGTTAAGATGTTTATTTATATATGGTGACTAGTTGTCACCCGCAAGTTTTTTGGTGTGGGTTTAGAAAGACAAATGGAAAATTCCGTTTTCTATCGTTAGAAGTCTTGAGACTTCATTTGTTAGCTTTTCACCTAACTAGATGCTAAATTTTTATCTCCCAAATTCATTCGTTTCGTCTTTACGTTATCTGCCAGTTATCAGCATCAGAAGTGATTATTTAATATAACTATTATGAAAAGCTTGTAAGGAAAGCCCTGAACACATAACTTTTTTAGTGATATACCTATTACATTTAAATAATTATATTGAAAATAAAAAAAAAACACTATACAATTAGTAAATAAATGAATATAGCTTACTATTTACTTTAAATAATATAAGCAAAGTAATGAAACCGACTGACTAAAATTAAAATATGTATTTCAAAGTGTGAGTAAGCAGTGTAAAGGTAGACTATGCAGGATCTGCAGCAGAACATTTTGTATTCAATCTAATTTTACATTTTAAATTTTTAGTATGATTAAGAAAACTTTGCATTGCGTATAGTATTACAATTTTATCTCCTATAAATTATATTTAAATTATTTAAACTGTCCTATCATTAGATTTTCCTTAGTGGAATAAAGGATGAATCCGCACTTTAGGCTTTTGCCCAAAGGGTTGAAAACCATCTTATTTCTAAGACTCCACTGTCAGTCTGTATGCGTGTTCGTCTGCCGCTAGGATGTGGTTCTCATGAACAATGATAAACAGTTAACATTTTCACAAATGACCCGCATAGTACAAAAATATTTGAAGGCACTGTAATAGCTAATATTACAAATAAATTAAAATTATTATTATTATTATTTTATAAGGCTTATATACACCAAACGTAATTTTATCGCCATTTTTATTGAGAATGTCACGAAAGCATGAAAGAATGGCACTAAAGCGAGACCGACCTTAATAACTTTTTTAATAGTCCAAAGATAATGCGTATTTTAAATATTTTTTTTTATTTTCACCCCATTTCACCATACAATCGGTCACATAAGGTACATCCTACTTTGCTCTAAATTACATTCGGTTATAGTTTCATATCCAACGAAATATATTTTCATATTTCCCTATATCCCTTTATCTGATTAAATTCGTAGCAAGTTACCAAGCAAATTGCGTTTCCAGGACCAGAAAATTCTGATATCCCTGTCGGCAAATGGCTACGCAAATAAGGTTTTCGCTGGCACATAAAAGATGAATAACAAATGTTTTAGGCTTATAGCAATATAAACTTATATTAAAGGAATCTTCAATTTTTTTTTAATGTAAAAATAATGTAAAATATTGTTAGCCTGTCTAAAACATATGATTGTTTTTTGGATGAGATGTATAAGAGTAGATTAATATAATTATATATATTGACGCATTATACAGGCTTGTTATAGAGGCACATCGTGACGCAGAAGCAGAGGCGTGCGTCTGTGTAAACGCGACAGGTTATAGGTACGATCCTGACTTGAGGAAATGAAAATATATATATTTTCATTTCTTCACTCTCTTCACCAAAACGCAAATCTCAAAATCAGCAAGAAGTGGGCAACAAAAAGTACTTAATGGAGACGAAATGTATTAACATAAGGTTCCCAAGTTCCCTTTGCCTGCCATGTGCGGGATATATCGTGAAGCTGTAAAAAAATATAAGTATTATGTGGAACTACCTCTTTTTTGTACTTTTATAACTAGAATGATACTTATCTAAGAAGCGTATAAAATGTTCAACGTAACTTGATTACAACGTATGGCTTAGT
This sequence comes from Eueides tales michaeli, assembly GCA_018249855.1. Taxonomy (NCBI): domain Eukaryota; kingdom Metazoa; phylum Arthropoda; class Insecta; order Lepidoptera; family Nymphalidae; genus Eueides; species Eueides tales. The sequence continues at coordinate 5,175 of DWMZ01003256.1, read as the reverse complement.
TGGCCAGAGCCTTTGGACGGATTCCAAGAGGTGCGGGTTCAAATCCCGCTAGATTCAATTTTTTATACGTTTATTAATATTTTTCGGTCCTAAGTGTGAGCTTACACTTTAAAATTAATAAAAATAACTAGAATTTCTGTGACAATTAAATTCATAAAATTATAAGATAAGCACAAATGGTTTATGTATAAACTCAAAAATAATATTTTACCTATCCAAAAAAGCTTTTTTTTAAGAACAACAATTATATACAACATACAATACAGCTAGTTAATTAACATTAAAATAGCCTCTAAAGCGTTCTAGTTAGCAAATTTATTTCATATAACTAATGTAATTATGAATGATTATATATAATCAATAAGATATTATGTAACATCAAAGAGCTTTCAGCGTTTAGCTGGCTTATGTTACTTAATTTAGGAAATTCTATTTCGGAGTTGAATTATAGTAATTTGTTACCTACTTTCGTTTATTTTATACATATTTATAATTTTTTATTTCGACATACGCTTAGAACATTTTCTTCATATTCGGAAACAATGGATTCAGGGCCTAATTACACGTTCTGTCATGTCAAAAGAGAATAAATTGAATAGAATACCTCCAGGAGCAGCAATCGAAGCTGTAAACATCGTATATACAGTTATTGTTTATAATACTGACGTATTGAGAATTTAAATGGATACTTGTGGTTCCAAGCAAATTTAATATTAGATTCTAATTGAGTAAATACATATAGATGTATAGACGAATATTTTTTTATTATTCACTTTATATACCTCATGTAGCAGGGTAAAAGGGTTCCCCACTTTCCGCCGATTACGTCAAGACATTGCGACAAGTGTGGCGGAACTCAACGCCGTGCTTTGCTTAGTTATCAGAGCGAGAAAATGAAACTATTAAATATAATATTTTCTCAAATGACGAGTTCCAGTCACACGCTTGTGTTAGTGCGACTGACCCCTGAATAGTAAAAATAGCTGTTTTAATATCAAAAGATACTAGAACAACCAGCCTATAGTATACAAAATAACTACAATAAACATAAACACAGTGGATTTCTGTAATATTTTTTTATAACTACTTAACAGATCTTATACGAACTTCCGTTGCTAAACAATGGAAATGAAAAAAAGCTTTTCATACTGGCAACAATAACTTTAAAGGAGTTGAGCACTGAGTTACTAGCAACCTCCTTTTCATGGTAATAGGTGTAGCGTAGGCTTAAACGTTTATACTGCATTGGTATGAATTGTTATGCTGTTTCACTAGTGTCCTGCCCCAGTTTTGTGTGAACGTTTTACTTTAAATACTAGGTCTATGTGCATTCGCTTTGAAATAAGGTTTTTGAATCGCTATTATAATTATATGTGTATTTAGTTGTATTATAGATTGTTTTACTAGAGGAGTAAATATTTGGATGTTTAGAAATTTTAGAAATTTATTTTTTTTTCAACTCTAGGCCTTATCCTCCATGGTAGGGAAGGCAGAGGGAACTTGGGAACCTAATGTAATGCGTTTTATGTGGCCGCGCTTTGCCTTGTAGTTTACCTGCTGTGCCAGAGCAAAGAACTAAAAGCATTAAATATTTAATTTGAAAATATTATATATGTCTGCCGTGTCAGCCTTGCTGTCCTGTAGTTTTTGGATTAAATAAGAACTAAATTTAGTTATTTTTAAAAAAATAAACTTCATGTAGAGTTTATTTATAATTATGATAATGTAACGTTGGTTAATTTTGAAAAAAAAATAACATCTATAATAAAATATTGAAATATTGTGAAAAAAGATATCATTTCAATTAAAAAATATTTAATTTTTTCGGATGCAGTGGAAACTGGAAGGGAACAGAAGTGACTTAATGGGAACGCAGTTTTTAGCACTGAGTTCCAGGTTTCCTCTGCCTACCTTACTATATGTTATACAGAATATAATGTGAAGCTATACAGAAGAATGAACAAAAAATAGAGATCTCTACTATTTCTACTTTGGTTTAAATAGATAAGAGGCCTGTCGTGGCGCAGCGGCAGAAGCGTGTGACTGTAACCGACGGGTTGGGTTCGATCCCCACACGATGAATTGAAATATTTAGTATTTTCAATTTAAATATTTAATGTTTCATTTCTTCGCTCAGGTAACTAGGCAAGAGCGCGGCGTTGAGTACCGCCACTCAACACGCAATGCCTCAAATTCGGCGGAAAGTGGGAACGGAAGTGTAACGGAGAGGGTTCCCAAGTTCCCTCTGCTTACCCTGCCGTGTGCGGGATATCGCGTGAAACTGAGTAGAGTAGAGTGGTTTAAATAGATACATTGGGTATGGTTAAATCTGAAACTGAATTAGAACCCATATTGAGCAATTTCACCTCTCTACTGAGACATAGGCGTATTATCATCTTGTATTAATTAAATAGTATGCTTATAAATAATAAGTTCAATAACTACGTAATCCTTATGAAAGTAATGAAATGAAGTTAGTTATTAGTTTTAGCGTTTTCATTCCAACTTGTTAATGGACGCTATAAATGCGGCATTTAGGTGGATGGTGTGCGAACTACAAAAGAGTTCGAAGATATTGCTTTTACTTATAAGTAATTTTATTAATATATTGTATTATATAGTATATTGCGGCGTTGAGTTCCGTACTTAACACGCTATGCTTCGGTGGAAAGGAGGGAACGAGAATGTCTTAATGGGAATACAGTGTCTCAACACTAGGTGTGTGATATAGTGTGAAGCTAAAAAATATATTATAAGTAAATAGATTTCAGCTTTGATATCGCGTGTTTAAAGGAAAATAGGTACTTATTTTGACAAACACATTCTTAGAGCGGTAGATGCATTACATTGAAACGATTAACGTCATGCAATATAGCTTCCTCAATAAATGTACTATATGACACAAAAAATTTTTTTTAGTTTTTATGACACAAATAATTTTTTTTATATGGAACCAGTAATTCCTGAGATTAGCGCATTAAACCTCCTATGTCTTAAAAATAGTCAAAATGTATTGAAAATGCTTATAATAGCTTTTGTATACCCAAAGCAACATTCATTATTACTGTATTATCTGTTTAGATGAAATGTGGTTACAAAAATATTTTCTTTTCAAAAATTATTGATATAAAACTAACTATAACAAATAAAAATGTTTATTTTGTATATTCTATTTCTGTATAAATATTCGTATTCGTAGATAAAGGTATTTTAATGTTACTAGTATCCAATTAGCTCTTAATTAATGAACTTTGACAGTACTAACATTGATTTTACTTTGATATTAAATTTTCCCTAAAAGAAAGCACTGTTTTAACAAAAGGTAGTTCTAATGCTTAAAATTTAACTAAAACTATTTTAACGAGATTCTTCGGGTCCATTACGTGTAGAAAATGCGACCTTTCAAACACTTTACAGTAGTCCGTGGTCACGGGTAGAAGCTTCTTTACTTAACAGCAACTTGAGTTACAAACGATTTAAGCTTATCTTAATTTTCGTCCCCCATTCAAAACTTGCTAAATTCCACCACAAAACACATAATGCTTCAAGAATACGGTGGAAAGAAAGGAACAAAGTGTTGTTGGCAGCAGTTCAGGTATAATTTGGAATCATCTCCCCTTCCATATGCGACAAACACATCGTTTCATATATGTCTTATGTTAAGTGCCTTTTAGTGTAGAAAGATCGTGTAAGTCGATACATAGTGCATTTTGTTCTCAGCATGTGACTGTAAATGCAACGGTCGTAAGTTCGATTCCAACTCGAGTAAATAAATAATTTAGTATTTTTAATTCCATGCTCTGTTAACAAGACAAAACTCGGCTTGGATTTTCACCACTCAACACGTAATGTTAAAAATTCAGTGGATAGTGGAGAACGGAGTGTCTTATCACTAAGTTCTTATTTATGTTTTTAAAAAGCTAGTGTTAAAACACTTTATTTTTCGAATTATTCCTGAAAGAGTAACGCTTGGACTGAATTACCATATTGGATGGTATATAAAGTATAGAACTCTAGAGCAAATAATACCTAAAGGGATCTGAATAATTTAGGGTGAGAGGTACAAGGTACAAGTGGTAATATGCCTCTTATTATCGGCGGGTCTGATGTTCAGGTAAATTGCTTGCTTCGTCGCTGGAAGCTTAATTAAAAATGTGACGTCAATTTTGTTAAGTAAGAAACTGTATTAATATATAATTCTTTATCATATTATCATAGTAGGCAGAAATTTACTGCATTTATCTGTATTTCATCTTCAAAATTTGGATTTTATTTACTTATCTACGAAATATGTTTCTTTCACTTTTCCTTATTTTTAGCTTCACGACGTATACCGCGCATAACAAAATTATTAAAGGCTGTCTTTCGCCATGTGATTCCGGCTTAGAATAGGACCACCCTGGTACTGATGGTGTCGTAAGAGGCGACTAAAGTACGAGTGGAAGAGTCACGTTGTCAGTAATGGCAACACGCATGGGCAGACTCGACCGGATTGTTACCATCCCCGGCATTTAAAACCGGCGTTAAGTAGTGGCCTTGGTCACTGCGTTTCACATTGGGTAATGCCGGGCCCCGGTGCCCGTCCACATTACAGGTCGGCAACGCTCCTGTAGCTCCTCTGGTGCTACACGGGGCCGTGGGCGGCGACGATCACTTACCATCAGGTGACCCGTACGCTCGTTTGCCGTGTCTTTTCCATAAAAAAAAGGAAAATTACTAACTAATTGGACCACTAACTATTCTATAACTATATTTTTTATACATCCAATATGAATTGGCAACCTAGTGAATGTAAGAAACTCTATTCCTTTCTCCACTTTCCGCCAAATTTTGTGCTTAATAACCTATACAAAATTTACATATAACGCCAAAAAATATTTATCACTACAATGTTCATTTAGAAATTATTTAAACCTAATGAGACATAAATAATATGTTATAGTTATAAATATACATCTTCTTTGTTTTATTGTTCCTATATATTGATATAAAAATAATACAAATATACTAATATTGGTACCATACAGGAAATACACGTACGGGCTTACATTAATACAATAAGCTCTTATTGGGCCCTGTCTTTCTACGCCAGCGAGCACAATACACAGGCGGTATTAAACAACCCCTGCAAATTTTACTTCTATTTACATACAAAAGCTCACTCACCCTTCACGA
>DWMZ01003255.1:0-12962 GCA_018249855.1 Eueides tales michaeli | reverse complement strand
ATATATATATATATATATATATATATATATATATATATATATATATATATATATATATATATATATATATATATATATATATATATATATATATATATATATATATGTTTATATTATTTCATTTTTTTTTTACTTTAAATTTGTACTATATTTACTCGTGAAAAGTGGAAATTACGTTATTAAAGCTGGGGCACGTGCACATGTGACTGTAAACACGACAAGTTGTAGGTTCGATCCCCACATGAGGAAATTAAATATTAAATATTTTTATTCTCTTTGGTAACAAGACGAAACAGCGGCGTTGAATTTCACCACTCAACACGTAACGCCTCAAATTTGACGGAAAGTGGGCAATTAAAGTGTGAACACTAGGTACCCAAATTCCTCTTGTCTAGCCTGCCACGGCTTTTTAATCTGGTTTTAATTTTACCCATGAAATGCGGAAATTATGTGAAAATAAAAAAAAGCATATATTTGCATATTATCATAAAATAAACGTTCTGTTTTTCTTTATTTACACGTCTCAGGTATGACTGTGTTTTTATAGATAAAAAATGTATCGAAATGTATTTACCTTGCTCTTTCTTATCATTAACGGTATCTGTTGAGATATAGGTTTCTTGATAAAAAAAATATATATCATATATTTTATGAGTGTAGAAGCCGGTTCTGTCTGTTAAAATAAAAAGCAATATTTTGAAAAAAAAATCTTCCTATTAATTTCATATATTTAAAATGCTATAAATATATATGCTATAAATAAAAAAATAAGGTCATTTACAGTCGGTTACACGCAAGGGCCACTAGTTCGATTTCTAGTTAGGGGATATTGTATGTCAAGATGGTGGTAATATAGAGCACAGTGATATAAGCTTTACCTTGTTCAATTAGTATAATACATTGATAAAAATGTTTGAACAAGGTATTCGTTGGCCGTTTTCCGAATTATCGAAACAGTAGAAACGACGTTTCAACTGCTAACGTAGGTTCCGATTTAGTGAGCGCGCTAACATCTGTCAGCTGTATTAATAATTCGGAGTAAGCACTATTCAAGTTACATGTGACGTCATAGACACACGAATTTTACCGCTTCTGTGGTACGCTATGATCGCTGTTTTGATAATTCGGAAAACCGCCTTTAATATACATACAGATACAATATTTTATCCATGTACAAAATCCACCAATTTCTTAATATTAGTTATCGGTATCTGCAAACTAAATATTTATTAAGAAAATATGAATATGAGGACGTTAGTTTTCGCTGACTCATATCAAAAGTGAGTGATGGCTGAAAAAATATTATTTTCATTACTTTCTTATCATAATGTCTATACTTTTGTTGCCTTAGTTTAAAGAAAAGTAAAAAAGTAATACTTTTTTTATGAAAAAGTGTGATTTGTGAAATGTGAAAAAATTGAAAATTTACCGAATGGATTTTTCATAAAGACATTATTTCAAGATTTACCTAAAAACGAGTATTTTCATATACGAAATATTAAGGTATTATTTATGTTTTGATTTTCTTTTAACTAAACAGAGCTTACTAATGTTCATTAAAAGTAAAGTGACACACGACTATTTTTTTCTTTTTCAAAACAATAGTGGATACCAACGCCGCACTGTGTCTGTCAATCAAAGAAAGTTTTTTGTATTCATTTCATACTGTCTGATTGGATCTAATATGCAACATTTGTAAATATTTTGTCATAAGAAAGAATATTTTTTTTTATTATTAAGTATAATTAAGATATACTCTAAATGTGTGAATTATAATTTAGGCAAAAAAAGTAAAATATGATTAGTAGTAAAAAAAATTTTTAGGAAATTAATTGTATTTTATAGAACAAATAAGTAAAATAACCTAATTTCACGCAGAAACCATGGTTCCAAGCGTTGAAGAGCGTCGTGAGTAACAAATAATATCGATGTGTCACAATTAGCTTTTAAATCATTAAAAAAATACCATTAAATACATGTTCCCATTAAAAAAATGTTTTTCTTTTGGTTGTCACCAAAAAAAAAAAAAGTTTTGAACTGAATTGTAAACATTTTTTCTTTTTGTATGAAAGTTTAATTTAGGTTATTTACATATATTAGACAGATTTCAGATGTATTTTTTTTTTATGTTGCGTTTTTATATTTCTGTTTATTTTTTATATGTTCCTTACTTTTAAATATTTAGATTAATATTTTTTGTTCAATTTTTTTTACAACGCTTTCCTTTGCTGTCATTGCATGGTATATTGTTTTGTATATTTCTTATTTTTTTTTGTAGTGTGTACATTCGATTTATTAAAATGTTATTGGATTATGCTAATAACCAAAATTAGATGCTTTTTTCTAAGTTCTCGAGAGAAATTATTAAAATATATTACATATATAGTTACATTAAAAATTTAAATATAGGCCTGTCGTGACGCAGGGGCACAAGCTATTATAAAAGCGACAGATTGTGGGTTTGAACCCCACTGGAGGAAATAAAAATATTTAACATATTAAAATATTAAATACTTACATTTATTCGCACCGATAACAAGGCAAAGAGTGGCGTTGAGCTCAAAATGTAATGCCTCAAATTCGACAAAAAGTGGAGAACGGAACAGAGTGTTTTTGCACTAGGTATCCAATATTCCTCTGCCATGTGCGGGATACAGCGTGAAGCTGTAACCAATATTAAATATTCAATTTACAGTAATCCAAAATATGCTCATTCAAAATATAAATCGAATATATACACTGTTTTATTAATTAAATATTTAAAATATACTATAAATTATTGATAGTAATTTAAACTTTATGATAATAGACGGTGAACCTAAAGTCGCTTGCAACATCCAACTACGGCTCAGACGTGGACATAATAAACGAAGATGGCGAATTGGCTACAGCTTACCAAGCACAGAAAGGCATTAACAGGTAGTTTTTTATATATATTTTTTATAGATACGTACCAACTAATTATTGTTTGTAATGTATAACAAATTATGATTAATATTCCGCAGTGTATTATGAATTTGCCACTGGAGAAGTTTAAAGTAAACGTTAAAGCAATGTTAATTAAGAAAGCTTACTACACTGTCCAAGAATATTTGAATGAAAAAAATCATTTGAATTTCCTGCAGGATAGTCACCATTGTATTAAACAATTAAATTGTAACATTATTCAATATTGAAAAGAGCAACTGTTGAGTTTCTTGCTGGTTCTTCTCAGCAGAACCGCATTCTGAGCCGGTGGTAATTTTATTTTCGTGACGATTCAAAAGTGCTTGCTAAAGTCTATTTGAATAAAGAATATTTTGAATTTGAATTTGACAGTCTGTGTTTGCTAGGTAAAACTAAAATATTCATATATATAAAAATCACTTTAGAGGCTTGTCGTGGCGCTGGGGTATAACCCTATACCGATATGTTGCAGGTTCGATCCCCGCTCGAGGAAATTAAATATTTAGTATTTTTTAAATTTAACTATTTAATTTATTTCTTCGCTCTGGTAACAAGGCAAAACAAAGTGGCGTTAAATTCCGCCATTTAACACACAATGCCTCAAGTTCAGTGGAAAGTGGAGAAACAAACGGAGTGTCTTCACACTAGGTTCCCAAGTTCCTTCTGACTACCGGGATACAGCGTGATGTCGGTACATAAGTATGAATAATACTCAAAATGGCTTTTGTAATAAAATTATTTGTATTGTTATTATTTTATATTTAATAATTAATATATTTATTATTAAAGAAGAATTTTATATTCATTTTAAATTACCTATTACAGTATTATTTTTATATTAATTAACTTCAAAATCTTTATTTATAAGTTTTTTTTTATTGAATTGACAGGCAATTGCAAGAAGAACTTATGGCCGAAAAGAAATTCTATTCCGAGCATATAAACAAAGCGAAACAAGAAATCGACCGTCTCAGAGATGAGAATGAGAAATATCAAAAGTAAGTTCTGTTTTTATTCATTATCTGTATTTTAAGAAATTACTGAAAAGTTTTTTTTTCTGTATTAATCTGTTATACTTTTTTATGTAATTTAAATAAAATTAGCATTGATTTTTTTAGAAAAACAACTTTACTATTCCACAGATTATAAATAGAGTAGTTTTTAAGTAAAAAGAACATATTATACGTTATTCTTTTCCAGCGCTGAAGATATTCCATCGCAAAGAAGATATTGGGACGGTCTTTGTTTATCTGGCAACACATTTAAAACATTTTTGTATAATGACAACATTTTGGTTAATGTGTCGTTAACTATTTTTAATGTTTTATCTGTTTAGGAGAACTTGCTTTTTTATCTGGACTTACTGACTGACTGATTGGTAAAGCCTTTTTTCACCTGGACTTGGTTAACTTAAATAAATATTTTATAAGGACATAAATTATATTTTTCTATGTGAAATCCTAATACATCATAATATATTACATAAATAAACACATATGTTTTTATATATGTTGCGTTTTCGGTCGAATATACCAATACATATAATCATTAACAATCATTTACATTATGTTCATTATAATCATGATCGGGAAGCATGGTGAACGTTATTTAGCCGATCGATCTCGATAACCATAATCACGTCTAAATTACGAATTCCAAGCAAATTAAAAATATTTTATTAAAATTATTTTAAATTTATGCTAAAAAAATCATAAATAAACGTGTTTACTTCATATTATAAAAAGTATCAAATAAAATTAAGTGAGACCATTCCCATTTTATTGTTACCAATTATTTAAGTTTTAACGTAACAGTAACCACTTGAGTGTCGCCATTGTCTATCAGTGTAAACATTATTATTTTACTAATATCTAAGCTTCAGTGTGACAACATTGATATTAATTTTATAAACTTTCTCAGTGCTACCATCTCACAGTTATCATCTATGAAATCACGAAAGATAAAGAATAAATATATTGAAATTCAAAGAAGCCATATCTTTGGTCTATAACAATTGGTGATATTTCAGGGTAATCATTAATAAAATACGTCAGTGGATCGTTATTATTTAATCAAGAAAGTAATCATTGTAACCATTTATATTATAGTAATATAACCATAATCATTATTTTAATGCAACCATTGATTACAGATTTATGTAACCATAAGTAATTTATATTTCCATTTTGATATATACAGTGTGTGTGTGTATTACCATTACATCATCAGTCCTATCATCATCAAAGATTTTGTTTCAAGTCGATTTTTGATCGATGATATTTAACTGTTCGTCAATTATTAGTGCAACCATTATCAGTATTTTAGTGCGACTGTATTATCGTCATCATTGTAATCATCATGATCATCATTACTTAATAAAAACTTTTAGTTTATACAATGGAAAGTATAAAAATCTCATCATAATCGTCTTAAGTGTAACCAACAATCGCATATACAGTAGAACTGCTAACATCGTCTAACCATTATGGGACAAAATTTTATCGTAACCATCACTTAAATGAGTGTAACCAAGAAAGATAATCAATGATACTTATTACATCTTACGAGTGTAACCACAACATCTCTATGTAAACATTTACATAATATTATGAGAATCATCAACTGTATAGCATATTATAGTAATTTCAGTGTAAACATAATATGTAGTCATTTTAAAACTGATCAGTGTAACCATATATTTCAGTGTAACTTTAATATTATTGTGTAACTATCGTGTCATCGTTAGATATTTCATTGTGTAATCATCGAGTCTTCCTAGAGATGATGTCACACATCACAGTGTAAAATAAATTCATCACTATGACCATCATCAGTGTAATCACCGCGATGTTTTTAACCATTTTCTTTACACCAGCCTAAACATCAGGTTCGAAACTAATAGAACCGTTTAACCAAGAATCACTCTAGAGTAATTTAAAATTTTTATAAATTTTATCAGTGTAACTATCACGATATGACCATCAATTTTATATCAATGTAACTTTTTAGCTTAACCATATTTAAGTGTAACCATCTGACTTAACAGTGTGTGTTAACCATTAAATATCAGTGCTACCATCAAAGATTTTTTCAAGTCAAGAATTTCAAGTCGATTTTTGATGATGAACAGTGAATGATATTTCACTGTTCATCATCAAGTACCGTCATCAGTATTTTAGTGTAACAGTATGATAATCATCGTTGTCATAACATAAAAAAACTATATAGTTAATACAATGGACACCATTAAGATCTCATCATAATCGTGATCAATGTAACCTGCAATCGTATACACAGTAGAAACTGCTAATATCGTCTAACCATTATTTGATAAAATTTCATCGTAACCATCACTCAAATGACAGTGTAACCAAGAAAGATATCTATGAAACTTATTACATCTTACACGTGTAAACGTAATACTTAGCCATTTTAAAATTAGTCAGTGTAACCATATTTGTTACTTCAGTGTAACTTTACTTTATTTTGTAACTATCGCGTCATCGTTAAGAATTTCACTGTGCAACCACACATCAGTGTTGGCAAAATCGACATATGGGTTATATTATATTACAGTAACCATTCGTATACTTCATTGTGACTAAAATAAATTAATCACTCTGATCATCATCTTCAGTTGAATCACCACGATGTTTTAACCACCTTCATCACACCAGCTTAAACATCTATGACATGTGATTTATATTTCTTTTAAATCAGTGTTACCTATACCGTCATTAACTGTTCATCAACTATTAGTGCAACCGTGATCAGTATTTTAGTGTAACTGTATTATCGTCATCATTATAATCATCATGATCATCATAACTTTATAAACTATATAGTTTCTACATGGACATCATTAAGATCTCATCATAATCGTGATCAGTGAAACCTACAATCTTATTCACAGTAGAACTGGTAACATCGTGTAACCATTATGTGACAAAATTTCATTGTTACCATCACTTAAATGATAGTGTAAGCAAGAAAGGTATCATTAAATAAGAATTAATGACTTAAAAGTAATCATTATAATATTATAAGAGATATACCACAAAAAAATTATAATGGACAACTTATATATTCTTACTACATCTTCTTTATACGTATACATACATCTTTGTACATATAGAAGTACGCCGAATTTGAGAAATTGCGTGTTGATTGGCGGAAGTCAACGCTGCGCTTTGTCCTGTTAGCTGTGAAAAAAGAATGCATTAAATATTTAATTTAAATACATTTCCTCGAGTGAGATCGATCATATCTGCAACCTGTCTGGTTTTTGAGCGTTACTTCTAACTAAGTACCTCTTTCAGCTTTATGTTTGATATGAACAAAAAATGTTTCATTTTAGACTGCTGGGTGCGGATTTGAGTCAAGAGCCCAAGGACAAAAGCCAGGAATACGCACAGTACAAAATTAATACTATTACATCAGAGAATCTTGATATACGGGTAAGTAGTGTAGTTATATATTTCTGTTTGTTAATTAATTTAAGTCTTCTTAGTGTTTTGTAGGATATAGTGATAAGTCATTATGTTTTTCGCTTAGGGATATTGCCTATCGAAATATATAGAAAATTGTTTATATTATTTTTCTTATACACGATCCTTTCTTTTAAAAAATGTTTTAAATAATTATGTATAGAGAATACGTCTCACTTTATGACCTAGTTTAATATCAAATTCAAATGGATAGTTATTATCGTCAAGTTTTTTCTACCTATATACTGTATATACTGCTTGCTGTATACGTTAGAATTTTTTATTTTTTTTATTTCACAAAATGTTGATTCTGTTCCTTTTTCTTGTAGGATCGCGGAGATAAACTGTCAGAGATCTGTCACAGATACAAAAATCAAATTAGACTTTTGGTTAATAAACTCAAGGAGGCGGGCGTTGAGGATGTGCAGGACATTCTGAAAGGCAACGGTATGTTTATTATATTTTCCTTCCTAAGTGTGGATTAATACTTTAAAAATAGTAAAAATATATTTTTTAACTATTTCCAGAAACAATAGTATCACAAAACACGTCAACAGCGATAGAGGTTACATCCGTAATGCGGAAAAAGGAGAGAGAGTATTTGGGCATGTTTGAATACAAACTGGTTGATGAGGGGACCATTATAAAGAAACTTATTACTGGTGAGTATTGTGGAGAGACTTGTGTTTTGTCACTCTGTTTTACAATTTGTGGGTAGATAGGCATATAGGAAAAGTTTTGTTAAAGGTAATGTTGCGTTAGTTGAATTAGAATTTGATATTAATTTTGGTAGTCCATTTACATTTTTAATATAATTTTTAATTATGAATATTTTTTTTATTTAACGTGTATCACACATGGGGATTGAAACGTGAGAAGCTAGTGTTAAGACTGTATCTATCAGAACATTTCCATTCCCTACTGTACACTGATTTACTGAAACATTGCATGTTAAGTTACGGAGCTTAGTGGTACTAGACGTTAAAATATTTATTTAGTTTAATTTAATCAATCTAGCAAATACAATATTTAATATGTGAATGTCTCCCCTCTGGTGGAGACAAGGCAAGGCTAGGCGATGAGTTTAGCCACTCAACACGCAATGCCTCAAACTCGGCAACTGGGGAACGGAGTGTTTCAACACTTTCCCAAGTTTCCTCTGTCTACCCTGCCAGGTGCGAGACAGATAAAAACTAACACAAAAACCAAAAACCTACAGAAAAATAATTTTAAATTCCAGATTTAAAACCCCGCACCGCAGTGACCCTGCTACCAGGTCTCCCAGCGTACATCCTGTTCATGATGCTGCGCCACACCGACCACGTGGACGACGAGCCCAAGATGCACCAGCTGATGAAGGCCATCCGCACCGGAGTCAAGAAGACCCTCAAGAAGAGAGCCGAGAGTGTGGAGTATAGTGCCCTGTGGCTGGCTAATATGCTGAGGTGAGGGGTGAATGGAACTGTTTTTTGTATATTTTTGTCTTTTTTGTTTTTTTTTATGGTGGAAACTTAAAAGTAAGCTTCTTTTGTTTTAAAATGGTGGTAACCTAAACTCGACAGAAGAGCTATGAAATAGCTGCTTGTGATGCTAAGACGATTGAAACTGTGGTTAAATTATAAAAAAGATTACCTTAGATAAGAATTTAAATTATTATATAAAATGATCCGTATCATTTATTTTCTCTAGATTCAGTAAACGCATTGCTTAATGATTAAAGCGATTGGACGGTACTTAATAAGCGCTGGTTCGAGTCCCCTATGTTCAAATTGATATACATCTTATAAAATATTAGGCAGCGGCTTCGCCCGCTTGAATTACATCATTTTATTTACTCAATTATTTTCGTATTCTAATACCTAACTAACTGATTGTAGCAATTGACGTAACTTTTTTATTTATCAACGAACTTAAGTAAAACAAACACTAAATGTCTAAGGGATGTTGCCTAAATATAATAGTTAAAATCCAGACAAAAGTTGAAAAAAAAAGATTTTCTTTCAATCATTTACAAATTTATCACAAAAATAAACGACTTTACCTTTTATTACCAAATTTATTAAAATCATAGACAATTACAATATATGTATTACCACAGACTACTAAACAACCTGCGCCAGTACAGCGGCGACGCCATCTACCAGGCGGGGAACACCCCGCGCCAGAACCAGCAGAGCCTGAGGATATTCGACCTGTCCGAGTACAGGCAGGTGCTGAGCGATATAGCCATCTGGATCTATCAAGGTTAGTGCTTTTAGGGTACTTGGGAACCCCACGCTCGGGGACTCCCGCCACTGAACACGCAATCGGAGGACAGTGGGAGAACGGAAGTGGAACGTAGTGTCTTAACACTACGTTCCCAAGATTCCTCTGTCTACCCTGCCATGTGCGGGATACAGCGTGAAGCGCTCTATGTTATCACTGTATAATAAGCTCTTACTGTACAAAGTGGTATTTAAACCAATATGGATGTAAGGAATATAATTATGGGGCAGCGGTTAGGATTTTTATATATATATATTTTTTAGCTTCACGCTGTATCCCGCACAAGGCAGGGTAGGCAGAGGGCACCCAGGAACCTAGTGTCAAGACACTCCGTTCCACTTCCGTTCCCCACTTTCCGCCGATTTTGAGGCATTGCGTGTTGAGTGGCGGAATTCAACGCCGCGCTTTTGCCTTACTACCAGAGCGAAGAAATGAAAACATTCAATATTTAAATTGAAAATATTAAATATTTCATTTCCTCGACTGGGGATCGAACCCAGAACCTATCGGTTACAGGCAACGCACGTGCCCCTGCGCCACGACAGACCTCGGCTAGAGTTTTTCCCTAACATACAATTTATATTCAAATGTAAAAGTAATCCAGAGGCAGCGGAACAAAATTCTAAGATCAATACAATATCGTAATGTACCCTCGTATGTCACCAACAATGAGATCATGAACACTGAAAGGGATGAGATCCGATACACTTCTGTAAAATACAGAGAAAAATACTAAGCGATGCGTAGGGGGCGCCGGGAATTGGCGAGCGAAGCGAGCAGGGGGCGGAGGAGCCTCCTAAAATTGAACATCTCCCCAGCTTCTTTAACATAACATATCCTCTCTGATAGGTGTGAATATGAGGAAGAACCTCATACTCAATTCATGTGGAAGAGTCTGTTTTATTTTTGAGAGAAGGGTTCTGTGCAATACTTTCTCGAAGCCCTGTTGTATGTGAATTTCTCTAGCGCCGTATCGATATCCGTGGTAGTTTTTACTTAATGTTGGTAGAACTCAGAGTGAGTATTACAGGGGTGTGATCAGAGGAGCTATCAAGACATGAGTCGATTTTCAGATAGTCTCCAGAAATGCCACGGGTAATAAAAAAAGGCTAACAAATCCGGTACCTTGTTGTCAGTAGGCCAATATATCGGTCGGGAACTAAGGGTGATGCACAACGTCGTGTCAATGCACTTTCTACCCCTGGTAGTGATAAGTCTGGATCCCGAGTGGGTATGCTTAGCACCCCAGTATTCTCCTGTGACAAACATACTATACAGCATGGCGAAATAGGCTTTGAACATAGTAGTGTCTATATTAGATTGTCTCGATTGCATTGAGTCCGTAGTTCTTTTATGGGACAGTGCGTCGTACGCTTTTACAATAGGATCCCAGAATTTTCTATTTCACAATTTAAAAAAGTTGTTAAAAGACGGTTGTGTGTTAAAGGTTATTGATACAATTTTATAAATGATAACACGTCTTGGCTAATTTAAATGTATCCTTGTCAATTATAATTATATGGTGTAAAGCTTTGGTTAAAAAAAAACATGTCTCGCTGAGTTTCTTTCGCCAGTTCTTCTCAGGTCTGAGGCAGTAACTTTAGTGAACTAGTGGTAAATTGTTTGACGTTAAAAAAACGAAGCTTATACTTCTTATTTTGTATAAAAATATTTGAATTTTGAATTTTAATTATATTTTGGGGGACAACAAACTGCTGCATGTTAAAGTGTTCAGGTCTGTGTGCCTAGTGCTATTGTGGTTGTCTGAACGTGAATGTGACTCGACTTCGGATGGTTTACCATTATTGCTGTTCCGGCGTGGGCTGTTCCATCTGGATGATTAGTAAATTAGTTAAGAAATTCACGTATCTTTATACTGTTATTTTGCGTATTGCGTATTGGGCCTCTAATATCAGCACAATATCCAGTTTGTGTTCCGATATTAGTATTTCGAGATCTTCTTTAATAGATGCAAGCACATTTATGTGTATGGTTGCCATTCGCAAGCCCATGTTGTGAGTTTCGACACAAGCGTTGTAATGAGTCCCATCAGGGAGTAAGTCAAATTTCTCACCTTGCCAAAATATAATAGTGCGAAGGATATTATCCTGGCTGCGTGGTTCTTATTTCGACATTTACATACTTTAGTGCATCGTATATTTCAATAGTTGGGCTATTCAATATGAGTTGACTGTATTTTTATGTGATTCCATTTGAATTAGGTATGATTTCTTCAACTAATTGATGTTTTCCAATCCATAGAGGATGATGGGTGGGGGTCTACTGAGTTTCTTTTCCTTAGTAGTGTTGTGTGAGTCTTCAGTGAGGTCTATTGGTTGCTATAACTGTAAGAGGTTTCAATTTTATCTGGTGATGGTGTGGTTGGTATTTTTTTTCTGGTGATGGTGTGGTTGATATCCTTTTATTGATCGGGACATGTTTTCTCTGGAGCGGTGTGTTAGTGAGTGGTACACCTCTGCCTACCTAAGAATAGACCTGGGTAAAGCAATTGTAGTATGGGCTTCCGTTTTCCAGTAGCATCCACTATAATAGGGGCCTGGTCGTCTGCATCTGCATTTCATGGAAAGTAAGAGACGTGAATTCAAACGTGCGTTACGTCTAAACTTTTATGTTTTTTGTCATTAATATTATTTTTATGGTCAATCCTGTTCTTGCTACTTTTGATTAAAAAAAAGACATGACCCGCAACTTTTCATGCTTGGATCCTCTTCTCAGGTCCGAGGTAGTAACTTAAGTGAACTGGTGGTAATTTGTTCAACGGTTAAAAAAATGAAATTTGTAACTTCCTATTTTGAATAAAAATATTTGAATTTGAAATTCAGCTTAAAGAAATTTAGAGAAAAGTTGAAAAATACTTGCTTAGTAAGAAAACTTTGGATTTAATTTCTCATTCATCATCGCAAATTGTCATTTTCCACTATTCATGTGGGAAGTGTACCCACAGTCGCCAAGCTTACAGACAGTCAGACAGTATACTTATATCCCAGGTCTGATCAACCTGGTGGAGCGGCAGCTGGAGCGGCTCATCATGCCCGCCATCCTGGAGTACGAGGAGATCAGCGGGCTGTCGGGGCCGCGCGCGCCCGCGCCGCCCGGCGCCGGCCCCGCGCGCCTCAAGCACGAGCTGGCCGCCACGCACGACCACCTGCGCGCGCACGCCGTCGACCCCGCGCTGCGCGTCGTCATCTTCAGACAGGTGAGCGGGGGCGTGGGGGAACCTGGGAACCTGGCGCCTCGAGCACG
>DWMZ01003254.1:0-12963 GCA_018249855.1 Eueides tales michaeli | reverse complement strand
TAATGTTGCCATAGCGGGAAATTTGTATGTTTGTCTTTTTGAAGGGTAATTTCAATCTTTTTTTTATATATATATTAGCTTTAAACATGTAACGAGGTAGACCACCGTGTTTAATTTAGAATAAAGTGTCTATTGGAAATCTGCAATAATACGACTGATATTCACTCGATTGAACAAAATTCTTAATAAACATTTATATAATTATTATAAAAAAATGACATAAAGCATGTTTTTTTTTTCAAATAAATGTGTGATGTGAAATTGAAAAAAAATATGAACCATGACGTTAATTTTTATTATTTTGAAATAAAAAAAAAATTGCATATGACAATGCAATTAGTGTCTCAAATTTATATTTAAAAATAATAAAAAAATGACAGTTAATTTTGACGCGAAAACAAAAGTTTTTAATCTGTTTGTTGCAATCGGGACCTAAAATTAAAAAAAAAAGTTTTTAACTTATTATTATTATTATAATTATTATTAATAATAAATATTTACAACACGTTGCTGTAAAATAATTATTAATACACCATTAGGTGCTATTTAGTAATAAATGAAAATAATAGTTTGTGTGTTAGTGCCGTTTTTTTTTATATATATATTTTTTAATATTTAAGCTGGCAACGGTCAATTTTTGATGCGCTTGAGCGATATATATTGAATATTTTATTATCTGTGCTCTTTTTTATAATGATATGACAGTTGTGGGTTCCATTCCTGCTTGGGGGAATCAATTTTTTAATTGCCTTCTGTGGTAACAAGACAATTATTGTAAAAAAATGATAAATTGATTTTTTTTTTGTATAAATATAGATTCGAATTAAAAAAATATATGAAACATGACACTAATTTATATAATTTCTAAAAATTAAAAGGCGTTGAGCTCTTCCATACAAACTGCATTGTTTTTTCATAATAAATCTTCACAGATAAAATAAAATATTCTTTATGGTCATGATGTAACAAAATGGCTTTCAAAATCGGTGTCTATGGTCATCACAAGTTATATTTAATAAAAGCCAGATGCGCATTTCATTTAATTTCGAGAGCACAAATATTATTATTATACTAGCGTTAATTAATAACGATCCATTATTTAAATAAAATTTTCAAATTTCTACGTTTCTTGGAAAATTTTATAATCTGTAGTTAAAGTGAAAAAAATAAAATTGTTTTTTTTTTAAGTAATGAAATATGAAACTCATTTAATACACAATTTGACATTTATGACGTCATAACTTTTATTTCAATGTCTTTTAAAATGAATAAGTTTTTTTTTATATATTATTTGATATGCCTCGTATAATAATAATATGTTATTAATATATCATCACCATTTTTTTTTAAATACAGGACATTCCAATATACCTGGTTTCGTGGGAATAGTGTTTTTTTTCCGTATATTTTATCTGTGGGCGCTACTTGTGTTTATTATCTGTAAGTGAATATTATTTATTAATATATAAGAATATGTTTTCTCTTATTATTTCTGAACATGCACAAATTATTTTATTTTTTTTTACTTTTTCTTGTAATAGTTGTTTAGGGAATATTAATTTAGGTGTGTGTCTATTTTTTTTTTCTTTTTCTTCTAATAAAAAAAACTTTGTAGCGTTTTTTTAATTGTCTGTGGTGTAATTTTTTTTTTTCAATTTTCTCGCCCACGGATTATTTAAGAAATATTGTACAATTAATTAATATATTCTTATGCTAGCTGTAACATTTTTTTTTAAATTACGCTAGTTTATAACGTTGTAACTGATTTTGAATCGGTAGAGTTTTTTTTTTAATTAATTAATTAATTAATTATATGACATTTTATATTTTATTGTGAAATTCTAAGAATGTGGCGATTTCTAAGAAAATGGCAACATTTTTTAGAATTATAAGTACAGTCAGCGAAATAAATTTAAATGATTATTTCACAGTATGACTTTTTTATAATAATAGCTGTTTTTCTTAATAATATTATAAATATTTTATTATTCAACGGAAGTAGTACCGATAGGGTTGCAGGTTCAAATCTCGTAGTTTCTGAAGTAACGTGTTTTGCTGACTGTACAATTTTGTCTTGCGTTATCCTTTTTATATTTATTGAAATGTTTATTTTTGTAAGAGTCCCAGCTCTCCGTATTATTTGATATTTAATGAAGTTATGAAGTAACAGATATTACAATAAAGATGCTTTGTTTTATATTGTCGTTTTTCTTTTAACCTACAACGCGAAAAGGAGTGTTGTAAGTTTAACCTGTCTGTTTGTTTATAGTACAATAGCTCCTAAATGAATAAAATGATTGTGATTTTGAACTACATTTTAAAATATTAATATATATAATAATGATAATTGAAATAATTACGAAATCAAAACATATTGAGAAAGAAATATATATAATATTTTCATGTTTTTGCTCCGTCGACGAGATATATCGCGGCGTTAAACTACTCGACAAGCAATGCCTTGGATATGACGGAAAATCGTACATCGAAGTGTATTAATGGCATTGGAGCGTCTTAACATTATGTTCTATGGTTCCCTTTGCCTACTCTGCTATGGACATAATTTAGAGGACAGTGGCTGCGTTCCACTAAGCGATCACAACGACCAAAATGATACTTTAGGCGTTCCACATAACGACCGCGGTCGTTGTGGTCGCGGTGAATACGTCACTCATGACGTCATAACTAACGCTCACTGGGAGCCCACAACGACCCATCTGAAAAGGTGAGTCGTTGTGAGCGTTGAGAAAATTATCGGTACGTTCAAAATAAAACGCATCAAAAATGACGACCGTAAAATTAACTTTATTTAATGCGGAAAAATATATTTTAGTAGATGTGGATGTTTCTGCAGCGGATGCTGAACGTGCTTCCTCAAGTAAAGATAATTATATGAAACAAGCTTAAGAAAATTATTACAGCTTATAGTCAGCACAAATATATGCCGCCAAAGACATTTTAAAAAAAATTAAACGTAGGATAATAATATAAATATAATACATAATAAAATACACCATTAATTACGATTTTTTTCAATATGAATCAATGTAATCAATAATTATTAAAAATTATTTTTACAGATTAAAACTTGATCTCTTAAATCTCTTGCTTCTTTTCCTGACCATATATATTACTAGCTGTTACCCGCGACTTCGTCCGCGTTCACTATTTTGTTCTTAGTGACTTACACATAAAAGGTAGATATATGCTGTCGCGGACTTTTATTTAGAACTATTTAAGATAAATAATCCTACAGTAATCTACCTATTATCTTTGTGTAACTCCAACGATAATTTTTTTTTTTTAAATCCGTGTTCCCATCTTCGAGTAATCTGAGAAACATACTTAATACGTATGTTCCTCAGATTACTCGAACCTTCTCTTTTTTTGAAGTCGGTTAATTAAATTAGATGATAGTCAGATACAGATCTCCTAATTGCGTTATTATACGAAAAAACCGCATCTGTGCCTTTCAAATTTGAGGGTTGTCCTCGATTTCTCCAGGATTCCATTATCAGATTCGGATCTCCTTATCATGGGACTAATTGGGAAATATACCCTCGAACAAAAAAAGAATTTTCAAAATTGGTCCACCCATCTTCGTGTAATCGGGGAACATACAAACGAACCTCTTTTTTTATGTCGGTTAAAAAATCCTATAAATTTTAACTTATTATGTTATTCTAATATCGAAGCTATTTTACTGCAAAGTTTCATGAAAATCCATTCAGTAGTTTTTGCGTGAAAGAGTAACAAACATACACACATCCGTACAAACTTTCGGATTTATAATATTAATAAGATAAGATTTACCTCTACGCTCAAAACACACCATAGTCCGTTCGATTGGAGTTTACGACGGTAACGCTCGTGACGGGTAAATTGTGGTCGTGAGCGTGGTCGTTGTGATCGCTTAGTGGAACGTAACCAGTATAGAATCATACCAAATTCAAAAACGTATAAAAATTTGAACGAAGCAGGATTTGAACCCGCGCCTCTTGGAAACCGTCCAAGCGCTCTGGCCACTAAGCCATTCGTTCTCAAAAATTTGAACGAAGCTGATTTCCAAGAGGCGCAGGTTCAAATCCTGCTTCGTTGAAATTTTTATACGTTGTTAAATGTAGTATTTTTCTTTCCTAAGTGTGGAATAACACTTTAAAAAGAGTAAAAATATAGAATCATGTTTTAAATACTAGATTCACCGTCACAAAGTTAAATATTGTTGCGCGAAAAAAAATATTTCATGTAACAGGGTAGGCAGAGGGAACCTGGGAACCTCAATATACTCCGTTACCATTAACATTCGACGAAGAATTTTGGCGGCGGTACTCAACACCAAAAATAAAACATGACTTAATGTTTTAAAGTTTATTTAAAAATTGAGTAACTTTTTATTAGTACAAAGTTTTTGACACAACACTTGTTAATTACGTCTCTAATTAACTAAATAATAAAAATATATTAGTTATTTAATATGGTAGTATAAAAAAAACACATAATATTATAGAGACCTGTCGTGACGCAGTAGTATAAGCGGGCGACTGTAAAGGCGACAGGTAGTGGATCCGACTCCCGCCAGAGGAACTATAAATATATATATTTTCATTTCTGCCTTCTGGTAACAAGGCGGAGCGCTCCGTTAACTTAACCATCTCAACACGCAACCTATTAAATTCGGCAGAATAATCTATAAAAATATATCTTACAAAAAAAAAATCACAATATCAATCTATAGACAAAACGATACAGTATTTAATTAATATTATTTATATAAAATTAAATCAATATAAAATATATTATAAAAATTTTAAGTCTTTAACTGGCAACACACTAAATAATCCCTTCACGTTTGGAACGACCAGCGTTTCTTGGATTTGTACACCTGTACTTATCACGTCGGTGCTTGTTTTCCTAAAAATATCGATAATATTAATTAATAAATATAGAAATGAGGTGATCAATTATTTTTTTTAGTTTCAGAGGGTGGATAGACTAAGACAGGCTACGGCCCTGTGCAGTATACAATTTTCATAACAAGTGTTCGCGACACGCCGCTTAATGACATTATGAATAATCTATATGTGGTTCCAATGAAGAGATACGCAGAATGGTAGGTACTAGCGTGGATGTCACAGAGAGAATTAAGAGGAACGTGTGAAGAGAGAATGCCAAAAAAGATTTATGAAGGAAAAGTGAATGGTAAGAGTGGGAGGGGGAGACCTCGGTTGACCTTCGAAAACAGTATCTACGATACTGGAGGAGGGTCACGTAAAAAGCATGAGGACTCTCCGGAGGGCGTGTATGAAGAGGGTAATGACAGTGGACGAGGCGAAAGAGGTATGTCGAGACAGTAGCGTTTGGCTCTCCGTTCTCTCTGTCTAATTAAGTTTATATGTTATATGTGGTTTGTCCATGGGAGATATATTGAAATCTATGAACACAAGAAAGATGTTAAACGACGTTTATTAATGTATTGGACTCAAATAAGTGACCTTGATTATTTCTTTTTGTCCGTCTATCTGTTTGTTGCTGTGTTTGTACGCGTAAATCTCAGAAACTTAAATCAAGAAATTTAAATGCAGTTTTCACAAATATATTTTGGCGATCTTCCTTCAACATTGTAATGTTTGTTTTATTTAAATCGATTGATAAATAAGAAAGTGACGTCAATTCAAGATGATTATTTCGACGAAATTACTACATTTTTTTTTTATTAATTTAGCTATTTTTTTTTCATTTGATTTTGAAATTAATAAATTTTCAAATTTATCCTTACAATAATTGCAATAGTGTAATTCAACGGGCGAAGCTGCGGGCGGGTCGCTGGTAATAAATATAATTAAATCCCATACATATAGGAATTTCACAAAGCCGTCATTTTAAATTAAAACTGAAATAAAGCCCACAAATAAAAAAAAGCCTGCATCGATTCGTAGCGCAGGGGTGTAAGCGTGCGACTGTAAACGCAATAGGCTTTGGGTTCAATTCTCACTCGATGACATGAAATAATGAAACATATTTTAGCCCCCGCTCTGATAACCACCCAACACGCAATGCTTAATAAAATGAAATTTAAGGAAGTAAATAGTCTCAATGTTAACGGAGTGTTAGGTTCCCAGGTTCCCTGCCTATCCTGCTATGTGCAAGATACAGCGGTAAAAATCAAATTTTATATATATATACATACTGTGATATATAATAATAATAACATGCAGTTAAATACTTACAATGTGGTTATTTTCAGGTTATCAGTTTGATAATGCCACTGAGCATGCAACAAATGAGAGCCAGGAAAAAGGAGATTAGAGAAGTTTATTATAGTACGGTCGAAGAGTTGTGGACATACTAAGATCAGGTTTTCTGCATTATTCTATCTCACTCGGGAAGAAAATGAACATAAATAAAATGAATTTAAAATGAAATGTTTAAGAAAACGTATATATTAAATTAAGATTTGAACCCGCGCCTCTTGAATACCGTCCAAGCGCTCTGACCAACTAAGCCATACGATCTCATCATGCCACGTTGAAATTGTTATACGCTTGTTATAAATTATTTATGTTGTTAGCATTAGCATTTCTGTAGGGTCCAAGGGCTACTTTTACAAAGAATCAATATTAGAATTTCCAGGTAGCAGCAGGTTCAAATACCGCTACGTTAAAATTTTCATATGTTTTCTAAAAAATATTATTTTTGTTTCCTAAGTGTGGAATATCACTTTGAATATGTTCAGCCATCTATAGATATATAACTTTAGGGGAGCCATTACTCGTCGACCGTACTATACATTACACACCCTATATTACATTTGTTAATATTGTATGGAAATAAATTTCTGAGCTTTTTCATATTATATTGATGTTAAATTAAATTTAGTAAATAGAAATAAGAAATTAAATAAGAAATTGTTAACATTAGAAAGAAATGATTCTAAAAAGATAAAATTATGTTAATTGATTATACTAAGCAAGATTATTTGAAAATATTTAAAGAATTAAGTAAATTTTTTTCTTTTTTTCGCTTCACCCTGTATCCCGCACGTGGCATGGTCGGTTGTGGGAGCTTTGGAACCCAGTTTTTGGGACGTTCCGTTTTTTCTCTCTCCGCCGAATTTGAAGTATTGCGTGTTGAGTGACGGAACTCAACCTCGTGCTTTGATTTGTTACCAAGACAAGACTGTAAGCGCGTCAGGTTTTAAGTTCGATTCCTACTCAAAGAAATAAAATATATAATGTTTTCATTTCATCTTTTTGGTAACAAAGCAAAGTGTGGCGTAATACTGCTACTCATCACGCAATGACTCAAGAATTCTGCGTAAAATGGGACACATAATTACCGTAATGGGAACGGAGTGCCTTAACTCTAATTTCTCAGGTTCCCTCTGCCAATATCCACATGTACGGGATACAGCGTAAAGTTAAAAAAAAAAACAATTTCCATTACAACACTTACCCAATAACATTAGTGATGTTCTTCACAATGCCGTCCTTGTTCTTGTACTTGGTACCCTCCGCCCCCAGCCCGTAGGGGTATTTACCTTCCGTTTGTAAGAAATAGGTTCCCCGAGCGCCCGAAGAACCGTAGCCCATGTAACTGTGTAAGTAATATATAAATAATTTTACCAGCAATGACGAAAAATAAAAAAATAATATATTGTACTTAACAGGGTAGGCATAGGGAACCTACAGTTAGGAACCTCCGTTCCCATCGTGATTCAGTTTCCCAATTTCCATAATTTTTTTTTTCAGAAGCCATACGTGTTGAGATGTGGAACTGCACTTCATCTCATTAGCAGAGCGAAAAAATAAAAATATTATATATCGCTAGCGCCACTGCTCCATAATAGACATCAATTGGTCATTTGGATCGTTGTTTTTTTATTTATCATTATGACTCGCGTGCGTAAACGCGAGAAGTTGTGGTTTCGATCCCCACAAAGAATTGAAGAATTTCTTCGCTCTGGTAAAAAGACAAAATGACACAAAATATATACAAAATAATAATAACTTTCATTTCCTACCTCCAATAACGAGGAGGAAAATCAAAGAGAACACCATTAAAAAAATACAAAAATCAAGTGACAGCTGTATTGACAGTGACATTGACATTGACATTGACAGCTCACCTGACGTCCCTCTCACACTCGCCCCTCTGGAAGCCCTCCCAGCTGCGACAGCGCACGGCGGGGAAGTCCCGCGGCGCGAGCACGGAGCGCGCGTACAGCTGCCACGCGCGCGAGTGCGAACATGTCTGGAACAGGCAGTTGGGCTGGAGGGCGCCGCTGTTGGGGTAATAGTCCACGTGGCCTGAGAACGAGACCAATATAATTGTATATATATATGAAATTTAGGTTCACGTTGTATTCCGTAGGGAAGGTACAGGGAACCTCAGAGCGTAGTGTTAAGACAATCCGTTCCGTTCCCCACTTTCCGTCGAATTTGAGGCATTGAATGTAAAGTGGCAGAACTCAACGCGCTTTGCCTTGTCACCAGAGCGAAGGAATGAAAACATTTAATATTTTAAATTGAATTTATATATATATTTCATTACCTCGAGTGGGGATCGAACCCACAATCTGTCGTTTACAGTCAAACATATAACATATTTGAAATTTAGGTTCACTCTGTATCCCGCACGCAGCAGGGTAGGTACAGGGAACCTGATAGCGTAATGTTTTGGATTCCCCCAAAATAAAGAACCCCGTATTATATAGAGTTCTAAAAATGTCTATTTTATGGAGTACCTAATCAGTACATTGAACTAATAGACAGACAAGCCTTGAAGCCTGCCGTGGTGCAACAGCACAAGGCAAACAAACAGATTTTGGGTTCGATCCATAGAAAAAACGTTTCTGATTTACCGTCAAACTCTAGAGACATTGCGTGTTATGTGGTGGATCTCAACGCCGTCGCATTGCCTCGTTACCAGAGCAAAGAAATATATTTTTTTCTTTTTTAGGTTCACGTTGTATCCCGCACAAGGCAGGGTAGGCAGAGGGAACCCGGGAACCCCCTCCCTTTTTCCGCCGAATTTGAGGCTTTGCGTGTGGAGCGGCGGAACTCAACGCCGCGCTTTTACCTGATTATCAAAGCGAAGAAATGAAACATTACATATTTAAATTGAAAATATTAAATATTTCATTTTCTCGACTGGTGATCGAACCCAGAACCTGTCGGTTACAGTCACACGCTTGTGCCGCTGCGCCACGACAGGCCTCAATGAAATAATAATATTAATATTTAAGCAATTTAATTAACAATTTACCTATCCTACACAGGATATAGAGTGGAGCAAAAAAAATTCAATAATCAACGTACCAACAGGCTCCTTCATCCCGTACACACCAGCGTCGGAATGTATCACATCTACATAATCAGCATCTGAGGCCTGCAGCCTGCAGTCCTCCTCCACGTGGCTGAAGCAGGGTCCCGCGGGGTCCAGACCTGATATCCTGCCTATCTTTAATCCAGTAATATTGTGAAACGCTTTGCCAGCGAATCCTGATATGTGAGCGCCAAGACTGTGACCGATTATGTGGATGTGAGACGGGTCTTGTCCCTCTGGAAGATTCAATTGAATTTGATTACTAAATTAATAGTCAGTTTCACGCTGTATCCCGCACGTGGCAGGGTAGACAGAGGGTTTCCCTACTTTCCGCCGAATTTGAAGCATTGCGTGTTGAGCGGCGGAACTCAACGCCGTGTATTGCTTGATACCAGAGCAAAAACTAAAAATATTAAAAATTACATTTGAAAATATTAAATATTTCCATTTTCCAAGTGGAGATGGAACCCGCCAGCCTGTCGCGATAACAGTCAACAGCCTCTACATCATAACAGACCTCTGTCTCCAAATGAGTACATATTTCACACGAGGCAAGCGTGCGACTGTAACCGCAACAGGGTGCGGGTTCGACTCTCAATATGAAACTTTCTTTTTTCTTAGAAAACTTGTTCTAAATACTGAATTTCAGGATTAGAACCCGCGCCTCTTAGAAATCGTTTTAAAATTTTTATAAATTTTTATACGTTTTTAAATTTAGTATTTTTTTTCATAAGTGTGGAATAACACTTTAAAAATAGTAAAAAAACTAGTGTTAAGACACTCCGTTTCAATTGAGACGCTCACTTTCCGCTAAAGGAGGTATTGCGTGAAACAGAACTCAATGTACCTGGCCTTGTTACCACAGCTTAAAAATTAACTATTAAATATATAATTTCCTCAAGCGAGAATCAAACCCACACCCACCTGTTCCTACAACAATTCTTAATATCAAATATGTATAAAAAAACATATTTATTTATTTCGCAATATTTATAGACGTTCATTGAAGCGTAGTTATAACTTATATATAATTAAAGTGTCATTAAGATATATTATCTTGTTTAATTATTTAATTATCAATACGTAGGTATTGAATGGTGTACAAAGATGGCATTTTTATGACAAGCTAGTTCTAGATAATAGTCATTGAGAATGATTTTAATAATAATCTCCTTAAGAGGTAGCTTGTGGCATGTCGTGGCGCAGTGGTACAAGCGTGTGACTGTAACCGACAGGTTGTGGGTTCGATCCCCACTCGAGGAAATGAAATATTATCTTATTAATATTATAAATCCGAAAGTTTGTACGGATGTGTGTATGTTTGTTACTCTTTCACGCAAAAACTACTGAACGGATTTTCATGAAACTTTGCAGTAATATAGCTTCGATATCAGAATAACATAATAAGTTAAAATTTATAGTGATTTTAACCGACATAAAAAAGGAGGTTTTTTATATATGTTCCCCGATTACTCGAAGATGGGTGGACCGATTTTCAAAATGATTTTTTGTTCGAGAGGATATATTTCACAATTGGTTCCATGGTAAGGAGATCAGGATCCGATGATGGAATCCTGGACAAATCGAGGGCAACCCTCAAATTTGAAAGGCACAGATGCAGTTTTTTTGTATAGTAACGCAATTGGAAGATCTGTATCTGACTATCATCTCATTTTATTAATCGACTGCAAAAAAAGAGTATGTTCTTAATACGTATGTTCCTCAGATTACTGGAAGATGGGAACACCGATTTAAAAAGAAACTTTTTTATCGTTGGAGTTACACAAAGATATTACTGTATTATTTATCTTAAATAGTCCTAAATAAAAGTCCGCGACAGCATATATTTATCTTTTATGTGTAAGTCACTATGAACAAAATAGTGAACGCGGACGAAGTCGCGGGTAACAACTAGTATTTCATATGTTCAATTTAAATATTTAATGACTTCATTTCTTTGCTCTGGTAACAAGACATAGTGTGGTGTTTGGTTGCGCCGCTCAACAAGCAATATTTCGAATTTGACGGAAAGTTGGGAACGAAACGGAGTGTCTCAACACTAGGTTCCCAAGTTTCCGCTCTCCACCTTACCATATGCGGGATACAGCGTGAAAAATTAAACGTATATATGACTCAGTATCTCAATTAATTGAATCAAGTAAGGATGTATGTTTAATTCGTTTTAGACTTTCTTGTGGTAAAGGGCACTAGTGAACTGAATTTTATATATATTTTGTCATATATTTTTGATCTGAACTGCGTTGGTTAAGTGTTGGACGGGGCTCTATAGAAGTGCCATAAAGTTTTGAACAATATGAATACTTTTGTATTGTTGAAGAATTAGTAGTAGACTGCGTCGTTGATGGGAAAAAGACTCGGCCACCCTTTGGTTATTATGTTACTTTATTTCACAGATTTAATACTCATATTTCATATTAATATCAAGCTCTTAGATTATTTAAGGTGGCTTTATACAATCAATATTATAAAATGAATAGTATGTTTGATTTTCGCGATTGTTACACATTTTTAACGAAACAAATTTGAACGAATTAATCGCGTATATTGAATTTTAAACATTTTTGGAAATACGTTTCCAACGCTTTACAGTAGTCAATATACGCGATTAATCCCTTTAAATTTGTTGTTTTTAATTAATTACTTGTTCTCAAATCAATACGTATTATATTTTCATGAACAGGTTAGAAACCACAGCGATGAAAAAGGCTTAGGATTAAAAAAAACACCACTATTATGTCACAGATAGAAAAGTCAAATTTATAACACCCGACATTTTGCGTCGGAGATTAAAAAGAAATAAATAAAATTAAAAAAAAAACAATTTTATTTTAATATTTAATTAATTAAATATAAAAAAAATCACTAGAGCTTAGAAATGAAATATTAAATATTTCAAATTGAAAATAATAAAATATATCATTTCCCCGAGCGAGGATTGAACCCACAACCTGTCTTCAGTTACTTGTGCCACTAAGCCACGACAGTTATTATTACCAACTATATCAACATTTATTGAAATACTTCAATATCTCTATACTATTCTAAATAACCTTTGGCATGTAAACAATAATAACCTAGCTGACCTCGACCTTCTTGCGTAATATGTACGTAAGTAATATGAGGCCTGTCGTGGTACAGTTACAGAAACGATTCTAAATACGATAGGTAGTGAGTTCGACACTTAACTTAGCTTCACGCTACGGCCTCGGCATACCTCTTTCGCCTCGTCCAATGTCATTAACCTCTTCATACATGCCCTCTGGGGGGTCCTCATGCTTTTTACCTGACCCTCCTCCAGTATCGTAGATACTGTGTTTTCGAAGGTCAACCGAGGTCTCCCCCTCCCTCTCTTACCACTCACTTTACCTTCTTAAATTTTTTTTGACATTCTCTCTTCACTAATTCGCTAGACGTGCCCAAACCGCCTGAGCACGTTCCTCTTCATTCTCACTGTGACATCCACGCTAGTACCTACCATTCTGTGTATCTCCTCATTGGGTATGCGATCAGCTAAACTGACTCCGCATATCCTACGAAGAGCATCTCTACAGTATTCATCCTTCTTACATTCTTCTTCTGTAATACCCACGTTTCGCTGCCGTATAACAGCGTCGGTAC